>JAJHUR010137181.1:0-19060 GCA_027495735.1 Lutjanus campechanus | reverse complement strand
AAAAGAAAAAGGAAAAAGAAAAAGGAAAAAAAAAAAAACACAAGAGCACAAAAATACATCCAGGCAGAATTTAATCTAACAGAAATACCTGCACAGGGTCAGCAGAGGTTTATGCAGCACACCTGAAGCCATCGGATGCAAGTTGTTGCTTCTGCTCAGGGTTGGGTGCAAATTTATCAAAGTGTCTTCTTACAAATTACAAATACTTGCTCATCAAATTTATTTTTACATGAAATACAAAATACTGGCATGGAAAATGAATTATAATTAAAGTACAAATAACTTTTAATTTGAAAATACAAAAATACACTCTATACAAACTGGTCTCCCCTTGAGTGGTGTGATGGGGGGGTCTAATTGACCACCCACCCATTATTCTCCAGTATGATTGGTTATCCAGTGAGAGGTGGGACCTAAGTTTTAATCAACTGTTTGATGAGTATTTTTTAAATGTGCATTGTTTTCTCTCTATACAAACTGCCTTTTATTTTTACAAGGTTAATTTAGCCTGCTTCATAAATGAATAAATTATTTCGATAATAAATCACAATGATTTTCATGATGGAGGTTCGATTTCCTTTTGAGGACTTAAAGAGTGGACAGAAGTATGGAAACTTTATATTGTATTTGCATGGTGTCCAGGGCATTAAAGACACAAAATAGAAATTTACAGTTGAGTGGCTGGTGAATTTGAACATTTATCTTCAGTGGCCGCTGTAAATTTTCACGTTTTAAAACGTTCATTTGCCACCATGTTGGTGTCACTCTGTATTTCAAAGCTAAATGTTCGACTAATCTCAGCACAACAAACAGGACAGGAATAAGATACTGTAATGTTTATTAAAGCAGATATGAGAAATGGTACATTAATGTGTGCATGTGTGTGCACACGCTGCGTGCCTACATAAGTCAGTGCAGGCATCTGGTGAAACCAAGCGCTATAGTGTCGGGCCAGTCAGTGTGTCTAGTCTGTAGATTGAAGTGAAAAAAGTCTGGTCAGAGGGGCCCAGTCCACCCCAACTTCTAAAAATCTTCAAGTTGTCCCCTAAATTAAGCACTTGCATTAAGGTACATTAAGGTTTTACTTGCAGTATATTCCCCCGTCAATCCAGTTGACATGTGGTTTGAACCGCATATGTCATTTTCGTCCAGTGAAACCAGGCGCTATAGTGTTGGGCCAGTCAATACGAGTGATCTGTGGCAAACGCTTGATCACAGGTTAGTTAATGATGTTACAGAGTAAATGACGTGTGCCGATTCTGCCTGTAGATCGACGTGAATCAGAAAGAAGTTTCAGCGATGGTGTAACTAAAGGTTTTACTATAAAACACCTGCTTTTACAGTGGAGTTTGGTTTAACAGTATGGTCTGGTGGTGGTGTCAGCCCATCCTCACCAGAAAAACAGCAGAAGAGATCGTCTGTGCGTTGATTGGAAGGCGGCGACCTCTTGTAGCCATAGTAATTATGACAGTGCAATAGAAAGTCTGAGTAGGGAGGGATGGGTCAAACACAGGACTTTCACATCCAGAGACCTGAGTGCTGTCACTTACATAATGTAACAGACATACTTTAACCCAAACCACAACCTGCTAAACCTGAGAATAAAAAAGTGTCTTATTTGAGAATAAAATGATGTCAAATGATGTATTTTAAGCATTTCAAATACACAAACACAAACTGTCAGTATTTTGCAACAGATTCTTTTTTTCCTGCCCAGAAAAATGCAAAAAAAAGTATTTTAAATACATTTATAAACTGCCCATCTGCAGTGTCTCATCTCACCTCTCTCTCTCTCTCTCTGTTTCAGTAAGGACTTTCCCGTGGTCCCTCGCAGTACTGCCCGTCAGAGAGCGTGCTCCAGTGGGAGTCCGTTCAGCGGGGAGGGTCGGGGTCTGCGAGGCTCCCCCGAAGCCGTCGGATCTCCCTACAGCTGTGAGAACGGCCTGAACAGCAGCAGCAGTCCGCACGAGCTGCTGAGCGCCGCCCCCGCACACTACATCCTGCCTCATCCTCACCTGCAGCACGGCCAACAGCCACAGGTGTACCACTGCACCAAGAGGAAAGGTAGGAGGACGCTGCGTGTCTGTGTGTCTCTGCACTATGCAGAAGAAAATTACTGCACAAATATTAGGTTGTAAAACATAAAGTTCACAACAAAACAAATCCCCAACCAGCACACAACCAGCCATCCAGACACCCTCTGTAACCCTTGTGATTACAAAAAGAAATTTTAAGGCAATAAAACAAATAGACAAACATTATTCTAGACATTATTCAAAGACAGCTATGCCTATGGTAAAAAATCCTATTGCAGACAAAGTAGACTATACTAATCCAATCACTCCAGTCCTTTATATCCGTCAAGTTACCAAAATAACGTCCCCATGCCAAGATCCCCATACCTTGTAGAATTTGGACTTAATTCCCTGCAGGGTGTATTTAATTTTTATCCAACTTTAAGTGAACAATACACATAATCTCTTTCAATCCTCAGTTATGGCCCACTAGATTTATATAGTGGTGTCTGCCTGCATTTTCATAATTTCTCATTATTTTGCTGTGCTCGGGACAGTTTATCAACCCAAAACCATCAGTATTTGACGTCCTGGGAATGAGACTCGGATTGTACTACTTCTTACTTTTATCTAACTACATGTTTAAGCAAGTTTCAATATTATAATATGTTATATTAATGTATGCATAATAATTTTGTACTGTGAACTGCAGTAAGATTGACACATCAAGAGACATGAATGCAGCATCATTGTAATTTAAGATTATTCTGTCCAACTGAAGGATATTTTTACATCTTTACTGTGAAGAGTTCCTATTTCCAATGGAAAACAGAATTTATTGATTTTTTTTTCAGTTGCTTATTGCTCAGTGTCCCACAGTTTTAGGAGTGGTGGGGTTAAGTTTATACAACTTAGTTTAGTTAAAAATGAAAATGGAAAATAGTAAGATGGATGAAAAGTACAGTATAAGGGCGTTGAAATATATTTCTTAATTAATCACTGGCTACTATTAAATCATCTTGATGCTTTGAAGGCACAGCAGCTGCATTGCAACTGAATATTAGGTTATAAATTCAACATTTACCAGACTCAAAGTGACTTCCGGTAAAAGAAAATCACACCTACTTCTGGTCTTCTACCTGACTATGGATAAAGACAATGATTATTTTGTTGGTTGAACAGATGCAGATGACATCTCTGTGCACCTCTAATGGACAGATCACAAAAAAACATGTGCATCCTTCTGTATTTAAGCAGAGAGAGGACAGACTACCTGCAGAGGTGTGAGTTCATAGTCCAGGCCTGGCAAAATATTCACATAGTTTAATAATGAGTTCCAGGCTTTGTTAAATTTCTCGATGGAGCTGTTGAGGGTGGATCTGATTTTTCCAGCATGATGTTTTTCATCACATCTTTGATCCATTGGTTGTGTGGTGGAGGCTCCATCCTTCAATTTAAACAGAAGTGAACGTCTAGTTAATAGAAAGGAGACGGCAGTGACCTCCTGTAAGTGAGCAGGGAGTTTAAAATGACCTGGAACTGAGAATATAAAATACAGATGATAATAGTAGCAGGAGACATCATATTACAACCATGAGTCTTCGAAATTGTGTCAAAAGTTATAAGACTGGCTTCCTAACTTTCAACCAGCCAGTATGAAAATCAAGAGATTTAACTTACTTCATTACAATCCTTGTCTTTATTTTTGTCAGTTAAGTCACAGCATCCTCTTGGTAATGCATTTGCTGTAGGAAAATTTTTGAAAACGCTTCTTCTCTGTGGTGCATTCAAAGACAATGCATCATCCAAGATCCCTTTTTCACTGTTGAAGACCACAAACGCCTCTTCAGGTTGTTTTTTTAAATATCGTTCTGTGATGAATGGAAACCAGTGGCTCCCTGGGAAGTAGTAAATCAACCTTTAAGCCAGATTTATATTAATTTGTGCTGTGACTGGTGTTCAGTTTGTGTTTGCAAACTGTGTGTAATTAGCATCAGATTTCCTAAGACAGCGGCTGAATAAATAATTTATTTTCACGTCTGGTTGTTTATACATGCTTGCATGAGCTTATTCAGACATATTAATCAGCAGCTACAAGAAATGACGCTACTACTTCTGCGGAGGAGGATGAGACTTACTTTAGATCATATAATTGAAAAAAACGTGGAATGAGGCTGAAAATACTAAATAATTTGATTCCAAAACATTTTCTAAGGCTGCAACTAAACTCAACTGGGTTATTTTGCTTATTTGGGTTAAACGTAACTAATCATGGTGGCAAGTAATTAGGGATTCATGATAATACTGGCATTTCAATGCCAATAAATGCTGTTAAAAGGAATAACATACCTGAATTTTTCAGGGCGTCCTGGCATCATATTTGTACCTTAGTACTCTAAAAGCAGCCAAACTAATTCAACTTTTACATGTGTACATTTTGTTCTCATCTCTGCTTTTTGAACTTTCAAATGTGGGAAATTGGAAATTCTGAGGTGAACTAAACACGATGTTTTCTCTCTGTCTCTGTGCAGTGGAGGAGAACTGCTCTTCAGGAACCCGCCAGCACCCGTACAAGAAACCCTTCACTGGCAGCTCGCCAAGTGAGGGCGAGTCTTACTATCACTCCTCCTCCTATCCTCCTCCTCCACCCGGCCTCTCCAACACCCCCGCCCTGGGTCTCACCGACTCCCCCTACAGCTCAGACATGGGACAGCGTCAGGCGTGCATGTTCGCCGGCTCAGAGCCCAGACTGGATGAACTCAACTGTACATCCTGGTCTTACACCTGCCCGCTCCCCTCTGCCATGACCCCCATGGACCCATACCCACCTTACACCCCTCACCCTCCTTACAGCTCCAGCCCTCAGGGCTCCCGACTCAGCGCCATAGCCCACCAGAGCTCACCGCCACTGGGGGAACACATCGCCCATGACCCCTATCAGAGCCAGGGCTCCGGATCTCAGAGCTCCCAAAACATTCACAGCAGGCAGCTGAGCCCTCCTCTCAGAGAGTACCCTCGCTACACGCCCAACCTATCCCCTCCTCTCTACCACACGCTAGAGACACACACACACATCCGGTGTGGAGTCCCAGAGTGGAGTGCAGCCTCCTAACTGAACCAGAGGACGAAAGACTGATGAGTGGACGGAGATGCCTCGACTCAGAATCTGAAAGATGCTGCACCGTGTACGGACTAAATGTGATATAGAGAGGCGAAGTCACACCGCCTCACAGTGGTCCACCATGGGGCCTTACTTCAGGAAATATATGAACGGCTGTCAATGGCGAGAGACAAATAATATGTATTTACTGTTTGAATTGTGCCATTAATCACCAATATGATGCTTGTCAGTTTCAAAGATTTTTGTCATCAGTCGTAAAACTATGGAGGTACATAATTAGAAAGACCACACACCCAGAAGCTAACGTTAGCTGCTGAAGCTATGACGCCTGTGTGACTGATGAAAGCATCAGGAGTTGCTGGATAAAACACTTCAGGTAAGATAACGTTACGAGGGACAAGGGACAGCAATATTCGCGATGATGACGTATGTTGTGCAAAACGAGAGATGTAGCTCACTTAGCAGTTTCACACAAAACTAAACTAAATTATGACAAATTTTCCTTTAAATTGACAAAAATCACATGTGTAATTCATGTCTCAATTCAAACGGACACCAGCAAACGCTACCATTACCTTTAGGGAACACTACCAATAGTTACTGTTAGCAAATAGTACCTTTAGCTACTCTTAGCAAACACTAATCAGCTAGTAAACTGTAGTTTACATCTTAACTGTTATCCTAAAGTTAGGAGAGTTTCTTTAAGATTTTGGGAGGTTAAGATGCTTGTTTAATATACATTTCCTACCTTCAGTTTGGACAGGAACATTGATTTAGGAACTGTTCATCTGCACAATTCAAACGAGAACAAAAACTGCAAACATTTGTCTCTTTGCCATTGACTAAAGTTCATATTTTTTTCTGAAGTTCGATCTTATGGGGCACACCGGAAGGGCCGGGACTTCGCCTCTCTATGACCCTTGTAAAATAATTGTGAAAAGTGTGATTTTGTGCTCTGTGAAGAGGTGTTAGTCATGTTTCTCCCCTGTGCTGGATGGAGCAGTGGATCGTTAAAGACTGGACTTGGACATCCATGATGCTTCAGATGTTAAAAAAAAAACAAAAGAAAAAGAGCAGCACAATTAAAAAGTTGTACCTTATTGTCTTTCCGTCATCCCAAAGACTGGTGTCATCCAAATGTTTGCACTGTGAGCCCTGTTAAGGCCAGGCCGTGAGCAGCACTATCCTCTCAATGACTCCCTCTGTCTCCATTGTGAAGGATGTAAATTGTGACCCACTGTCAGACAGGCAGTAACATTTACTGACCAAAATAATCTCAGCTCTCACAGCAGAGCCGGAGGGAGACTTTTTTCTTTTTTTTTTTAAATCTTTAGTGGAGCAAAGCACAGCTCCGTGCTCAGTCTCAGTGAAGGAGAAAAGGCATGAGTTGTCTGTGTGTGCGTGTTTGTATGTAAAGCCTATGTCAGCTCAGCTCAAGGATGCTATGAGTTAATTTCCAATGAGACAGGCAGTGGGAGCTGCAGGCGCTGCACCATAGAGATAAACAGTTTGTTTAGACCACGCTACAGGCTGAAGGACCTGTAAACACTGTTTCCGCTGCATTCTGGGTAAATGCACTACTCAGCGTCATGCAGCTGTCACCGCTGTCCTCTTAGTCACCCCCAGCTGACCAATTGGCTTTGTCTTTTCACCGAGCGATGGCCAATGACCGCGCGGCTCTCTTTTATCCCGAGCTGACCAGTCAGAGCTGGGGTGCAGCATGTTTTGTGTGTGCGTGTGTCTTGTCCCATTTTTGTTTGTTTCTGAATTATTCATGAGTCCAGTGTTGATCCCTGACATGCGAGGATTGCTCAGCAAACACAAAGAATCGCAGTGCTGTACATGTGATGACATCGATGCACCAGCTCGTTAAAATATTCTCTCTAGTGTCTTTATTTTGAATCTAAATGCTCCCTGTCACACCCATACAGCCTGCCTCCATTAATTGCTTTGACAAGATTGGGTTATAAACATCTCCCTGCAGGTCTGAGTAGCATTACTTTTCCTCCTCTCGGCTAATTGTAAAGAAACATTTGTGGCACCGACTGTGCTAAACGGACGAGAGCTGAGAATTTGCTTTATTTTTGTGTAATGAGGCAGTTGTTTTTTTTTTATATTTTTGCCCAGGTGTTTTACATGCAGTAACATGTGAGAAGGTGCTCTAACATTACAAAACATCCCAGAGCAGAGGCCATATTACAGAAATTTCCTTGCTCAAGACTTAAGTTAAAATAGGCAGAGTCTAAGATAGCATTTGTCCCAGTTTGCTATCACAGAGGTGAAGCCTAACTAACTTCTTTGTAACCATTTTTTTTAAAACATACATTGAATGAAAGACCAAAAACAACAAAGGGCACCTAACTGCGAGACAGATGAGTTACAAGTGTTGGCAGCATCTGTAGGCAAATCCAAAGATGTTCAGAAATTGATGATACACACACGTTTTGTTCAGCGAGATGATCCTCAAAAAACGAACGCCACTTTTATGTTTTTTATTAAGCTATAAATAAGCAGCACTGCCATGGCATGACTTAGCATCACCACCATAAACGACTAGTGTTCAGCTTGATGGCGATTAACTTCATAATTTATGACTGGGGTACATCGTGACATATTTTATGTTGCATTTTTTCCAGACAAAGAGGGAACCGGAAGTGTTAATATGCTAACTCAGTTCCAGGTTTTAGGACTCGTTCCTGCAGCACTCTATAAAAGAGCAGCCATACAGATTAAACAAGTTAGCTAACACTGCCATTAGCTACTTTTAGCAAACATTTCCTGTCTCCAGTTAGGTTGGGAACATTGACTTTTCTATTGACAATTCATCTGTAATGGCTTTCCCCCCCAAAATTAAGCCTTAACCCTACTTACCATGGTTTCCAAACAGTTAAGATAAGTTGTGTGTGTTTGGAAGTTTCTGTAATATGGGCCCAGATCCTCATCATTCCTTAATATGTATTTGATTTGTGTAGCTGCGTGTGTGTGTGAGAGAGTGAGAGAGAGAGAAAGAGAGTATGTGTGTGTGTTACAATGAGATTTTTTATAACCTTGTTCCTGCTAATAGTATTTATTACTCTAGATTTGTACAGATTAGTTTGTTGTTAACTTGTGAAACGAGACGGTATTGTTCAGAGATATTTGTTTCTCTTTGAAGGTTTGTTTCTGGTTTCACCCTCCATCTCCAAGTGGTGATAAATAGTTGTGATAAGCAACCAATATTTTCTGTTCTATGGAAATAAAGACAGATTTATATACAGAAACAGAATAAATTTTAGAGAATTTTTGCGTAAGTCAAGTGGTTGTGGTGTTGTTTTTTTCTTCTGTGACTGGACCACAAACACAGCAGAGACAACCTTTGACGTTCCCAGGGGGTTATTTAAAGTACGTTCAACACCTCGGGAGTGGAAACTCTTTTAAGTGCTGTGCAGATTATCAGTTTCAATGCATGTATCAATAAGAAGGACCTGATAGCTACAGTAGCCTGCACCTTTTCTCAAGCTAAGTGTCAATTCAACAATGTAGAGAGTATTGTTTAGAGTGTCTTATCAAGCATGAGGAACCCCAGTGTCTCTGAGTGGTGTGGGTGCTGGGAGTGCTGTGCATACCTTGTCCGCCTCCTCTTATCTCTGACAGGTTGTTTGGCATCTGCAGTCTCCACCAGCTGGACCCCCTCACTGACAACCTGCTGCCCAGAGAGGGGTGGGGTCTGCTGGGATGCGGGACAAAGAAAGGTGGTGGTGGGGTGCTGGTTGTCTTGGTGGTCGCTGCCTCCCCCCTCCCTCTCCCCTGACATCTCATGTTTCTCTCACAGCCAAGTTAACCTCTCCCACCTTACACCTGCTCAGAGTTTACCCTTATTTTGAAAGAACAAATGAACAGAGATTTATTTGGAAAGGCTGTTAAATCGTTAAACTTCTAACCCACTGTATTTACTTTTAATTCCACAACTAGTTATATATCTCTCTCCGTCTCTTTTTCTTCCTTTCTCTCATACACCGTAAGGTCAGAGGTTAAGCAGGCAGCTCTTCAGAGGGTCTGTTCCTCCTTAACCCCTCGTCTCCAGACAAACTCTGGCCAGGATGAAGGGAGGGGGGAGGGAGAGGAGAGAGAGGTCCCGTACGGGGGGCCTCCAGCTCTGAAGATGGATCGCATCTCTTCATGCTCGCTCGTACAGTAACAGAGCTGTGTGACGACCTCTGCATGGCTGGAAGTATAGAGCTTTGGCTAAAGTGGTAAAGTAATATTAAACAGAGAAGAGTGTGTGTGTGTGTGTGAGAGAGAGAGAGAGAGTGTGTGTGTAAGTGTGTGTAAAGGACCTTAATCCATCTGCGGAGGACTTTCTCAGACACACTGGTCGGACAGTAGATTGATGAACCTGTGTGATCAAAGAGCCTAAGTGGTGCTTATCATTATCTCCCCAACTCCCCCCCTCCAACACACACACACCTAGTAACCCCTCCCTCTGCCCTCTTTTCTCATCCTCATCCAAATTTACTAGCCTGCTATGGTTTCCAGAGGTGGCAAAAGTATACACTCAAGTAGAAGTAGATTCAGGTAAAAGCAGAAGTACTGATTTAACTTCTTTGCTCAAGAAAAAGTGAAAAAACACAGGCTCAGAAATGTACTCAGACTAAAAACGGCTCTGAAGGACATTTCTACCAGCTGTTTCTGTGCAAAGATAACTGAACCTCACTTTTTCTCCCTCCCTGTCTGCTTCATCTTGTTACGTCATACTCATCTCGTTATGTCTTCTACATCATTTTCATCTTATGTCATTTTTGTCTTGCTATGTATTGTTATGTTGTTTTTGTTTGTTGCATTTTTTGGTCTCTATAAGTCTTTTATGCCATTTTCTTCTTTTACATTGGTTTTCAACTCGTTACGTCTTCCACGTGCGATATGCACCGACGTCTTTTCTGTGTGTTTTTGCCCCATTCATTGAGGGTGAATTACTTGATGCTGGGAAGTCCGCGTGCAATGATGCAAAATAACCACAATCAATAATTCAAATGCATTCAGACTGAAGTAGCAGACCTCTTCTGAAAATTCAAAGAGTAGAAAGCACAGATATTTGTGTTAAAATGTAAAGTACAAGGGTGTCAGGTTGTACAGATACTTTAAGTACAGAAACAAAGTATTTGTACTTAGTTACTTCCCTCCTCTGATGATTTCAAACAGACTCTCAGCATGGATAACCATACACACACACACACACACACACACACACACACATCTTTTTTTGTCCTGTGCACAGATGAGACACCACATGCTAAAACAAAAAAGACTGACATTTTTAAATGTCACTCATTTGGCCTGCAGACCTGAGTTTTTTCTCTCCCAACTGAACTGGGAGCGTCGCTGAGGAGGGCTTATGTTTCCGCTGTGTTGTACGTTAAAGCTGCCGCCCGGTTCCGCAGAGCCATTTCTCCTGCAAAGTAAGCATTTTTAAAAGGCATCAAAGACTTATTTAAAGCTTATTTCATTACAGTCTGAACTATCGGTTCGAATGTATAAATGTGTATTTGGAGTCTCTCACAGGACACTGAGAGGCATTTGTGTGATGTCCAGCATTAAGTAATTCCATTTTGTGAGGAATAAGTGGTCTGAGATGGAGTGTAATTGGTAAAGTTGATTATGGTTCGTCTCTATGGGTCTGATGGTGCTCCGTCTCTGTGGCAGTAAAAAGTGACAGTGTGGCACAAGAGAAACATCTGGAATGCCTCAGAAAACAAGAAGGCTTGGAAAGTTAAAGGGATAGTTCAGATTTCTGAAGTCGGGCTGTGTGAGGTACATGTCCACAGTTTAGAGAAGCAGCAGGAGTGCCAGTGTTGGAAGCCAAGCAACGTACTGCTATGGACAAGATCGGGAGTAAAACAAGGGTCAAATGACTCTGCAGTAGACATGGGTATTTATCATCTCCAGCTCCGATCGGCAGTGATGTAAACACAACACCCGGGTAGATTTTTACCCCTTTTCGCCTCTTTTCCTCCTTTTTTTATCCACATGTGCTGCTTGACTCGGTTTGACTCGGTGCTGCAGCCCAACACAGCAGAGTTTGCAGCCACTTGAATTTACCCAGGAAGTGGCTGAACTGTTTCTAAACATTTTACTTCCTATAAATTCTTCACAATAAAAGTCCCCTGGTATTTTGTTATCTAAAAGCTTTTATTATGAAGCACCAAAATCGGGAAATAACGGGTTTTCATCTGCGGTAACTTAACACAATTCCTATCAGCTGAAAGCAAACATAAACAGTTAAATAAGGCAGATACCTGACAGTGAAAACAGTGACACGGGAGATTCATTTGGAGGCCACGAAAGGTCTCAGAGCTGAACACACAGACATCCGTTTCTCTGCTCTCCTGCACAGACAGGAGTAGTCACAGCTTTCCAAGAACAAAATGTCGATCGCCTGTTTTCAGCAGGTTTACCCACTTTTAAAATTCATGTTTGTGTAAAAACGTCTCATTCATCAGTACCTCATATAATCCCACCTTTCAGTTTTCAAACTATCCCTTTAAAGGTCCGGTTGCTAGGATTTAGTGCCATCTAATGGTGAACTTGCAGACTTTGAACACCCTCCCCTTCCAAGCATGAAGTAGAGTCTACGGTTAACACAAAAAGCAAAAAATCTTTCCAAAACTTGTTCAGGTGACAGTTTTCTGTCTTTAAAGCTTCATCAGACCAAGTGGGATTTGAAAGATGATTGGAAAATGCATTGATGGATGCATCAAACCACATTTTCCCTGCACATGTTAATATACTAAACCATAAGTATCAATAATTAGGATCTGTAAGCACTGCATGGCACTAAGAGGACGGCACAATGGCAGCACAATAATGTAAAACAATGAATGTTCGGCCATTACATATGGTGCAACAAAGTAGGCTGGTGGAGGTTTATTTGAATGATACTATCCATCCTCGTTGTTATTTAAAAGCCACAAGAACGGTCTAATGCTGTTAAGCACAGTATAGTTACAAGACTGAGACCAGAGCTAATTTCCCCCTAAATGAGAGTTTATGGCTGAAACCGCCCTGAAATCACTGAAGTAGATCTTAATATGAGCATAAGAGCTGTCAAGGATAAGAGGCCAAGTAGGAGAGTGTGTGTGTGTGTGTGTGTGTGTAAGTAGGGGAGGGTTGGGGGGGCCGTGCTTGGATTGTCCTGTGTGTTGGAGTGAAAGACAAAGGGAGAGGTCAAAGGTCAAACTAACAGCAGACAGGCCAGTCCCGGGTCAGAGGGCTCAGACTAACCTGATCAGTGGTGGTTGTTTATCTGACGGCCCTCGAACTGTCACCCCGACAGAGCTGCGTTATCTTTTCCCCTTCTCAGGCTGGACTCTCGCTTTTAGATCAACGGTTTTAAAGATCCCACTGAAAGAAACGAACATGCAAGCATCGCACAGAAGCAGATGCAGGGGTTTGTTTTTGGCCGAGCGGTCGTCTTTGTCTCCCCGATTTCCCTGTCACTCCCTCCAGTGGAAGCAGAGATTTTTAAAAAGGACACCTTGATGTGAGCAAGAATAATTGTTTTAACTCCTAACATACCGCCAAGGTCCCAAGACCGGCAGCCAAACACACATGACAGGGTGAAAGGGATAGAGGCGCTCACGCAGTGGGTGGTGGTGGGGGTTGTGGGACGTCATGGAGCCAATGTCCCGTCTGATTACAGCCAGAGGACTGGAGAGGCACGCTAATCCTCCACACACACACACACACACACACACACACACACACACAGATACACAAAAACACTGAGACACAGACACACAACCAGCAAGACGGAGAGACATATACGCACACACATACTGACGCACACAAACCTATTGAATCAGGAGATTACACCCCATACCCCCTGACCTCACTCCGGTCCCCTCGTCCAGACGGACACACAGCATAATGATATCACTACCAGCAGGGCTTCACTCCGCCCGTTTGCTCGCTGTGCAGAGCGGCTGTGGCCCCTCACAGGCTCCCAGCTTTGAATAGAGGAACGTTGTCAGCTCATTATTGTGCATGTGCTCTGCAGGGCCGGAGCCAGGATTTAAAGGTCCAGCGTGTGAGATTAAGGGGCATTTATTTAATTAATTAGTTAATTAATTATCTATATAGTTTATTTAATTAATACATAAAACTCATCACAACATGAGGGCATTACAATACAACTCAAAAGAAAAATAATACATAAAATAAATTAAAAATACAGATAATTGGATAAAAATAGAAAAAACAAACAAACAAAACATAAAGTGAAAGTATCCCTTCAGTCATTCAAAAGAAACTTTGAACATCCTACGCCCTGTCTGTCACATGTATATTTTGAGTTTTATATAGTCCCACTCTTCACTTGAGCAGATCTTTTCCCATTTCATATTATGTTGCTGATTGAGCTTTAAATATAAATATTTTACCTAACAAAATGATTGTATTTATTACCCGGGGACGGTCTTTGTCCAGGACCCCCGACGTACTGTTTGAAGATGTAAATTTAAAGTGAATGTCGAGTGGCCTTGGTCAGTTTTGGATGTTGGTCCAGAAACCTGCCACAGGGGCAATGGACCGTAGATAACAAATGCATCTGGTCTTCCTCTTCCTCATTTATCTACACAGGACCGATTGTTTGATGTTAGACATGTTCAGTTGTTTTTTAGCGGTAGTAATTTTGTAGAATATCTTCAGTTGGAAAATTCTGGAGAAGCAATCAATTGGTTTGTGCATTCTCCTGAAAAACTGTTTCTAAGGTATCAAAATATTAAATTCATCCTTTCACAAGGAGCAACCTGTACGCGGAGAAGCAGTAACACCTCTGTTCTGTTAAAAATAACTTTATTTTGGATAGCCATCTTTGACATAGCTATGTTTTAGTAGAGTTTTAGTGTATAATCACCTTAAAATAAGAATGAGCTGTTTATATCCATGTCATGTTGAACTGCTTTGTTCTTACAGTTCGTGTGCATTCAGGCTTGGGGAGTAACGGATCATATGTAATGGAATTATGTAATCCGGATGCAAAAAAGGTAACTGTATTCCATTACAGTTACAGATAAAAACAGAAATACAAAATTAAAATAAAGAACAATATACTATCGTGCACAGTGCTCATTCAGTTGCTAATTCATTATCATAGCCTCTAGTGAATAAATGCCTCAGTGGGTGGAAAATTTGCCTTTTTTTACGCACAAGGGAAGGAACAGCTGGACAAACTATGAATCCTAACAATAAACATGAAGTTTAAGCATCCAAAAATACAAGAATCAGCCTATGAAATATCTGAATTTCCAGAAGAAAAAAAAAAACAGAAGTCTAGCAGCTCTGTGCTAATTTAGATGAAAAGGAGATCAGGAGATCACTCAAGTTACGATAATTCATCCTGGGGCGGACATGAATGTGTGTACCAAATGTTATGACAATCCATCCAATGATTCAGTCTGGACCAAAGCAGACTGAATTTTTCATCCTCAGAGTCACACTGCTGGCTAAAAGCTGAGGCCATGACCTCACAGTGTCTTTAATTGTTGCTGTGGTCCAACACGTTTCTTATTGCTTATATCTCATTTCAACTTCGACACATGCTGTGGCCTTAAAGTCTTGGTCAAACAAACTGTTTAGCAGTGTTGCGTGGTTATACTGCCAGAAAATTAATTTTCAATGGCACATGGGGGTTTCTGGTCTGGAAACACTGAATTTCCAACAGTGTAACTGGTTGAAAAGTCTGAATGTACTATTGTTTGTTATGTAACCACTGTGGGAAATCCAAGCTGTTTGTAAATGCACCACAGAGATGTCAGGATGTCAAATACTGATGTTTTGGGCTGGTAAATCATCCTGAGTGCAGCAAAATAATGAGAGAAGAGGGCAGAGGGCAGGGACTCTGCAAATACAGCCACCACAACACACCTGTGGGTCATGATGATTGACAGAAATTATGTTTATATGTGTCTATACATTCATTTTAGGAACAAGTTGCATATTATACCCTTAAGTATATTTAATGCACATTGTTGTATTCGGAAATTATACATATTACTCTCTTATTTGCCTTTTGTAGAGGTACCATGTGCCTCAGCCTCCCCCAGCAGGCGTCCCACTCTCTCCCCTGCATTTCCGTTGCCCGCGCTTCCCTGCAGGCTTGTCGCCACTCGTGTACAAGCATGTTTGCAAACAGGCCAGACAAGGCCACTGCTGTGAGACAAACACAAAAACACAAACATCAATACACAAACAAATCCATTCACACACCCCACTCCCTGCAAACACTGCATGCACACGCAGGCTAATTTCAAAGCACTCACTCAGCCGGCTGTCAGACCCCATTGTTTGCCAGAAGCAGCTTTGTTTGGTTCATACCCGGTGCATTTCTGCAATCGTGTCTCATTATTAATAGATGGTGTCAGAGAGTCGCTGGCCTCTCTGTCTGACAAGGCATTAGCATAAACACAGACTTCCTCTCAATATCTGTTTGCACCACACTGTTGACCTTTAATTATGGATGCCTAAATGTTTGTTACCTGTCCACTCAAGTGTGATAGTGTGTGTGTTTGTGGGTGAGTGTGCGTGTGTGTGTGTGAGCTGTAGTAAAAGTCAAGGCTTTTACTGGTTATTGGTTTGAGTATTCAATTATGCTATTTTTTTAATTTTATTTTAGGGAATTTAAAGGCAATGAGAACCGGAGCAGACCAAAACCCTTTAAAACTCTAAAAAAAACAAAAAATTTTTATGAGCAAAAAATAAAATTAAAGCTGCAAGCAGTGATGATCAGGCCCTCACACCTCTGTGTGTGTCGGGACGTGTGGCAACTGTAGCCTCATTGTAAGACGCTGACCTATTGACAAAGATTTGGGATTTTTACATGTTTTGGACACCGCAGGAAGGAGTTCATTGCCACTTCCTGTCTCCACTAGGTGACACTACAGGACAAATTTCATGTGAATCAAATGATGATTATCACACAAGGATTACTTCCTGTTACTAGTAGGTGACATTTGGGGATCATTAACACTCAAATTACAGCAAGGAGGAGAAAACCACGAGTAAGCGCCATGGAGCAAAGTTATTGTGGATATTCTATCAGTTCACTCAAGTGCAGCCATGTCAATAGTTGTCTTATGTTTTTCATGAGGCTTGTTGGGAGATGAACAGCGCCTCGCCTGAAGAGTAGACGGGATCAGGCGGCCGCAGCACGAGGTGGAGACAAGAAGCTGCAGTCAAGTCGGACAGTTTCTAGCAGACTTTAGAAAATATACAGGAAGCGACATTAACATCCTGTTACATCACCTGTATGTTACCTGTAGTTTGCAGACCACGTTCATAACTAAAGAGATGAAGTGAGTTCTTGCTTTTGCAAAGCACTTTGAAACTGTTTGATAAGTCATGTAACCTTTATAACCACCTATTGTCCTCTGTCTCCTCTGTCCCTCCCCCTGTCTGTCTCTCTGTCTGTGTTGTGGGTGTGACAACTCCCTCACTCTCCTGGGTTCCTGATTACATTCATTTAACTCACCTGCTCCCTGCTGCTCACCTGAGAACCATCCTGTAATCAACCCTGCAGTATAAAACACCGGCTCTCCTCTCCAGACCTCACCAGATCATTATATCAATCTTTGTGGCACAGATACTTGCCTTGTTTTTTCCCTCTGCTTTAGGATCACTGCCTGCCTGCCTGTTTGTCCGTCCTTCTGCCCCGTTCCCACCCAGCTGACGGACTCAAACCTTGTTTTGCTTCCCTGTCATCAGCCCATTCCCCTCGGTCTCCATCCCTTGGATTTTCCCCCTACGGCCACATTCATTATCCTAGCAATAAAAACCCTTTTCACAACTCTAATTCTGAGTTCTGTGCTTGCGCTCACCTTGTTGATTAAAGCAGAAAATTGCTAAAAATGACTAACTTTAAAATGGCTGACCTCCTGTTAGGTTTAGTGTATGGCTCTAAGTGGCTTTTTTGTATGTCTGGACATGATACAAGAGCCTGTCAGTTTTTACGGGGGTGCAACTGAGTCATGCACCGACTGAATATTAGCCTGTAGATGTGTTCAGGCCTGGCTCATTATCAAACATGTCCATTTGTCACCTGTAATACTGAAAAACACTGCATCTGTGCTGTGCTGTTTGATCTGCACTGGCTGGATTACTCTCATTGAGAAGAAACATCCTCAAACGTCCTCAAGTGTCTTATTTTGTCCACAACTCAGATATTCAGCTTACTGTCGGAGACGAGTAAAGAAACCAGAAAATATTCACATTTAAGAAGCTGAAATCAGAGAATTCTCACTATTTTTCTTTAAAAAAATGACTCAAAATGATTAATTGATTATTAAAATAGATGTTAATTAATGTAATAGTCAATTAATGATAGATTAATTGAGTGTTTTATGTTTGTTGTTAGGTTTATAAGTTTGTCCAGCTGTTCCTTCTTTTGTTGTGCAAAATTTATTGATTAATAGATTGATTTAAAGACAAAAAAATGGCTAAATTTCCACCCAGCGAAGCATTTGTTTCACCAGAGGCTGTGATCTTTTTTTTTTTTGTATCCAGATTACATAACCCTGTTACATGTAATCTGTTACTCCCCGAGCCTGTTATGAGGACATTTAAAGAGGAAATGTGTAACTTCCTGTATTCTTTAGTGTACTCATGAGTTTTGTGCCTCACATTATAGATTCTGACCCCTTCATCGTCCTTTCCTCCTCCTCCTCCTCCTCCTCCTCCTCCTCTTCCTTGGCTGTTAAAAGGTCTGCTGGTGTTTACATGGGTGTGATGTCTCCATCTCCACAGCCTCACACTGTGCCCATCACCTGACACAACATGCTTTTATTATAATAGCATCGTGCCATTAGTATTAATAAAGTGCACTGTGTGTGCAGCAAGCCATCCATTCATCAAAAATGAATAGAGCGGCATCTCTGCAGCCTGCAGCTATCTGTGTTGTTGTTTTTCCCCTTCACTGCCTTTTGGTCATGGCTTTTCTCCTGCTTTCTCTCCCATTTTCTCTGCTCATTGTGTGTGTGTGTGTGTGTGTGTGTGTGTGTGTGTGTGTGTGCATGACATGCATTGACATCAGATGCACTTTTCTGGTTCTGCTGCTTTTATTGTCAGCGTCACCATCTTTTCCACACCTGCAATTATTATGCAAAAATAACAGCACACAGCATTTCCATTAAGCGTTCTAATGCCGTCATCCTCTTTCACCACACGGCTCTGTGCTACCAGTATGAACATGTAATGTCAAATTACCATTAACTCAGTCCTCTGTGGCTCTGGCTCTGAAGGTGATAACAAGTCTTTGGAGATATGTTGAATAGTGAACAGTGAATATTGCTGCAGGTGCTATACACTAGTGCCTGTCTTTTTTTTTGACAAAACCTCTAAAGATCAATTGAGAAAACAACAGAGGTGGGAAGTAACTAAATACAAATACTTTATTCCTGTGCTTAATTAGAGTTTGCAGGTATCTGTTCTTTACTTGGGTATTTATTTTTCAGACAACTTTTTACTTTTACTCCATAAATGTCTGTGCTTTCTACTCCTTACACTTTCAAAACAGGCTTGTTACTTTAGTTTTAAAGCATTTGAGAAGAATTATTGATTATTTTTATTTTGCATCATTGTGCACTGCCTTCTCAACATCAAGACTGATTTCAACCTAAAAAAAAAAGAGACAAGACAAAAACGACATAAAAGACGTAGCAGGATGAAAACAATGTAAGAAGTCAAAAATGATGTCAAAGATGTCTCAAGATGAAAACAACATAAAACACACAAGACAAAAACAACAAAAGGATATAGCAAGATGGAAATGTTACAAGATGAAAACAACACAACGAGACAAAAAACGGCTCAAAAGACATAAGATGAAAATGATGTAAAAGATGTTACAAGATGAAAACAACATAAAAGACGCAACAAGATGAAAAAGGCGGAACAA
>JAJHUR010137180.1:954-16053 GCA_027495735.1 Lutjanus campechanus | reverse complement strand
AAAAAAAAAAAAAGAGAGAGGAGTGTGCTTTCTCACACTGCAGAAAGCATTCCTGCAAGTCATTACGCACATTCTTTGCAGGTATCCAATGAGTAACGACTGAAAAAATGTGATGTTATGTCAAGATAAACTATTTGTTTTACCATAAAAAAGTTAGTGTTGAAGCTGCTGTAAAACTTTAAGTTGACTGAATTTAGAAGTTAATCTTACGACTCAAATTAACGTGATATTAACTCAGTTGTACTTGAGAAAACATGTTCAATAAGCTCAAGATATGAAGTTGAACCAAGTAACTAAAGTAATAGCAACACAGCATAAAAAGGGGGCCTCAGGAGAGACCCAAAGCATGCTGGGAGGTTTGCTAATATGCTGATCATGTTTCTTTAGCAACTTAATTTGTCGAGTTGATTGAACTCTGTACAGTACATTCATTCAACTGATCAATTCAAGTCAAAAGACTTTTAAGTTTGGAGAACTCACGTTTATAAGTTCTGAAATTAAATACTAGAAGTTTTAAGGTGTAACATGCAACATTTTCCTTAAAAAAACGACAATATATGGACTCATATGAAAATAATCCATTTCAATTAGGGATGCAAGATAACTGTTTTTTCTCACCGATATCGATAACCGATAACTTCCAGCTTCTCATAACCGATACCGATACCGATAACCGATAACATTTTTAATACACCTGAGGTAAATAAAGGCAAAGATGTAGTGAGTAAATATGAATTTAACATTATATCTCTGCCTCTGACTTATCAAAATAATTTAACATACATCACTAGTGTTGTAATCACAACAAAAACAAGAAAAGTAATGACTAAAAAACAAACAAACTATTTATTATTGTTTCACTCAGCTGCATCACTCAATAAAAAATATTTTACAGTACAGAAAATCAGTGCAAAAATAAAGTGCATAACTGTCCATACAAAAATAAAAGATTTACAGAATGAAAACTCTGTACGTTGTTATGGATGAGCGTTTGAATGTGTGTTACGAGTACATTATTCAGCCCCTCTCGCCCATCACCTAGGCAACCACGGATGTTTATATCAGCAAAGTCGGACAGATGACTGCTCGAAAAACCAGCGTGGCTTCGCAGTGTTTTAATCAAGACGATAGAAATCATGTTGAATATACGTAGACTATGATAAGCTGATGCATATCACTCGACTGGGGTAACGTGTGACCACATTAAGTACAGACTCGGACTTAAACCTGGAGAAGCTGCTGTTGCTGCGGTTAGCACAGGCTAACAGCTGATGCCACACTGTGTGGCAGGCTGACAGCTGACCGTCAGCTCCAGTTTGTTTACCCTGCAGACGCAGTCGTCCTCCGGTCTGAAAAGGTGAAGCATTTAGTGAGTTGTTGTCATGTTTTGTATATTAATATGTAACGTTTGTATTGCACAGCGCAAAGTAGCGCGCAGTTCAGCGGCATTTAAAGTTACGTTACGATTTGGCGATTGTTGACTGTGATTAACGGCTTTAAAGTGGCTCTTAATACGCACAGTATTTTTACAGACAGTGTTTAACATTATAAATTAATCATTTTTGTTCAATTTGATCTGCTGTCTGTGTGTTTTCTTAGTGTTAGACTAGTCGACTAGTAAATTTGGCGTTTAATCTTCAGGGAAATTAATCGTCGGCAACATCTCTACTCCAGACTGCTTGCTGGCTGGCGGTGCAGCCGCAGCAGTCTTCTCATCCTCTCCAAATAACGTCGTTTCGATGGTGAAACTTTTAAGTGGCTAATAAGGTTGGATGTGTTGAAACTGGTAGACTTTACCTCCCCTCGGCACTTCGGCTTAACACTTACTGCATACTGAATCGCGTTGTCTTTTTCAGAAACGGTGAAAAATGCCCACACCGGTGATGGCAGCACCATGTTTGTTTGAGGTGGCGCATCAATATGACGTTATGCACGTGACAACAGCAGGCAGCAGCAACACAGGACGAACAAACGGAGCTAAATGAGCTATTTATAATTGGATGTAGTTATCGGCAAAAAATGTCATTATCGGACTTATCGGTGTGACGTCATTTTTTCCAATATCGGGCCGATAATTATCGGTTCCGATAGTTATCGTGCATCCCTAATTTCAATCATCACTTTTGACCCACTGGAGGTGTGTAGGTGGTGGCTTTATCTGCAGAGACCCTGTCCTCTGCCTGCATTTCCTTATTTTTTTGTTGTTTTTATTGTTTTGCTGGGACGTTTTCCCAACATAAAACGTTGATAGTTTATGTCCTGGTGTGTTTAGGAACATCTCAGACAAATCAAACTGACTCTACCTTTAGTTAACTTAAACAAACGAAACTTGTATATTTTCTTAAAGTTAATGAGAAAACATAAGTTGATTGAACAAAACCCCTGTGTGATTCTTTTACAGTGTAGAATTATGTAAAAATTAAGCTCCATTAAGCGATTTGGCTTATGGTTTTGCAGAAGTGCCCGCCACTGTTTATCAAGCATCAGATGAGTTGATAGAAACTTGTTTAAGCAGGATGATGTGAATGAGAAGTCTGGATGATGAACTTTATTACAAGACTCTGCTGGAAGCTCTAAAACATGTTATTTGTATTTTAACAATAGTGCCTGCATCAGTTGGACTCCTGGAGTTTGGGGGGGAAAAAAGCTGAAGCAAAACTGTGAAATGATCCTTCTGTGAAAAAACTTTTCCACAGAATTCACATTAATAGCATGAAAGATGTGAAGGCCTTTAAACAGCCACTTGTGTGCAGATCCTGAAAGGAACATTTGAATTTGTAATCAGCAATATTTTGATAAGTGTAACTGATATAATTACATATTTTTTCTCAGTAACTGTAACATATTACAATTAGGTTTATTTTGTCATTTAAGTTGTTACTGTCCAACACTGCTAGTATCCTATTTTGTTATAATTAGCGCGTGAATTCTTGAATTAGAAGTGAGTCATACAGAAGTCCTCAGTGGCTAATTCACTTAAAATCAAGCAAAGACACGAGTGAGCCAAAGAAAAGACACACGTCAAAAACTTAACACACAAAAGCCAGAGAAACGTCCAAACGCATACTGACCGAGCGACAGAAACAAAATGAAGAACGGTGCCACCCCCATGATCTGAATCAACAAAAATAAGACAGACTTTTTCAGTTTAAAAACGTCACAGCAGCAGTTTTGTTTTGCTCCGATATGTCAGCAGCAGTAATGAGCAGTTTCTAGGTAATAGAACTCACATGCATGACTGTCAGCTGTAGAAATGATTCAGCTGCTCCTCTGCTGTCACAAGAAAAGAGAGAGAGAGAGAGAGAGAGAGAGCAGCAGCAATAATTATCCACCAAACACTGCAGAGAAAATTCCTTATTATCTCATAATAATTTCTAAAACTCAAATCTCATGACAACAAACAAGAAGCAGAAAACGTCTTCAAATGTCTTGTGGATCGGTAGAAAAGAAAAGAAAATGAGTGAAAGCAGCTTTTTTTTGGTTAACGAAGCTGTGCCATATTCTTGTTTCAGAAAGAGTGAAAAAAAAACATTCAAGGTGGGGCTGCACAACAGAGATTAATTTAAACTAAAATTAATTACATTTAAAATGAGTAAGCAGAGCACTGTTGCATAAGTCAGAAGTAAATTTATGATGTGGGTGGAGATTAAATAGAGTTTAATAAATTAGGAGATGTTTGATTTCTCAAATTAAACTAAATAAATAGTAGGTAGTGAGTATAAAACAGGGAAGGAAACCTTTAACTTTCAGCTGCTCTGTAGGCCCATTCCTTTACAAAATGCTATATAGTTTTGCTTGCTAGCTAAAAGATCATTTAAAAAAGTTGTTTGCTCGCTAGCTATAAAGTTAAAAAAAAATGTAAAGTTCTGTTGCCTGCAAGCTAGCTAAAAAGTTAACAAAGGGTGTACTATTTGCTAGCTACGTAAAAAGCTTTAAAAAGTTCTATTGTTTGCCAGTTAGCTAAAAAGTTAACAAAACATTACATTCCCTGCTAGCTAGCTAAAAAGTAAAAAAAACAAAACAAAAAAACATTATATTGTTTTCTTGCCAGACAAAAAGTTAGCAAAACATTACGTTGTTTGCAAGCTAGCTAAAAAGTCAACAAAATGTAACATTATTTGCTAGCTAGCTAAAAGTTAACAAAGGTTGCGTTATTTGCTAGCAAGGTAAAAAGCTTTAAAAAGTTATATTGTTTGCAAGTTAGCTAAAAAGTCAACGAAATCTAACAATATTTGCTAGCTAGCTAAAAAGGAAAAAAGTTACATTGTTTGTAGGCACCTAAACTTAACAAAACCATACACTGTTTGCTAGCTAGCTATAAAGTTGACAAAACATTACATTTCTAGCTATCTCAACAATGAAAAAAAAAGTTTTATTGTTTGCTAGCGATAGTTAAAAAGTTAGTTAGCGTAGTTAGCTCACTGATGGAATTATCAGCTGGGGTGAAAGAAGAGATGCATCTTAAAACTCAGTTTGGTTGAGTCTGTCCCTTAACTTCTGTTGAGGAACTTAATTATTTTGCTAAATCCTTTTTAAAGAGGCAGCCATTTTAAAAGTTAAACCTCCTCAACTGTAAGTTTAAAGTTAATACTGAATCACAGTTTTAAGTTTTGGTGCAACAGAATTAAATTTAATCTGGGTTTAGAGTAAAAACTAAAATGAGTTTTACATGTAATCTTTCTTCGGTTTGGTTAAAGTTATGATTTCACTGGGGTTAAAATTAATCCTCGTGGGTGCAGCCCCACCTACGTAATCATGTTGTACACATAAAATTGAGTAATACTTCATATTTACTAATGTGCCCGTGAATCAGGACTGCATTGTGGTTGAAGCTCAAGTTCGCGGTGTTGACTCAGAAAATGAATCATGGAACCTGCAGAGAGCCCAGATCATCTGAGCAGCTGTCCCAACAAGCCGGGGGCCGGGGCCAGATCAGGCCCTGTTTTCACTGAGGAGCGGGCTGGGGGGAGGGAGGGGTGGGTGTATGTGTGTGGGGGGGGAGCAGACAGATCTGAAAACTTTCCACAGAACGCTTTTTAAACAGTCCGTTTCAAATCCACGCAGAGAAAACAAGCTTTGGTATTTAACAGAGGGGCAGAGAAGCGGTGTTATTATTGAACGACTGGCACGGCGGGTAAACTCTCCAGTCATTTCCTCCCATTCATACACCCAAAGGTCTTGACTTTCTCTTAAGTGATATCTTGGCTCCGGCATGTGAAACGCTGCAGATTGACCAAGAAGTAGGAAGCTGTGTTTGACCTGAAATAGGAAATCACGGTAGGAAGTAAGATAAAAATTCAAGAATGGAGGATCAGGCTTTCACACAGCGCTGTTCCACTCGTCCTGCCGGCTGATTTATGGGATCTGTGCTGTTTTCGCTGCTCGACATCCCCGAAGGCAACACGGCAGAATATTATCAGCAAGATCTGTTCTCGAAGCTTTTGTCTGAGAACCTTATTCTCATTGTTTAATTCACCTGTTATACAAAGTCTGTTCCTCCCCGAGAAAGGGGCACGTTCTGTAATGTTCTACTTATTTAGCTCCAACTTTGCAGAAACGCAGTACACACTTATAAATGAAGGTACTAATTAGAACCGTAAAGAAGAACCCTTTTTGGTTCCACTTGGGACCCTTTCAGAGAGTTCTACCTACAACCTGATTAAGGGGTTCGCCCAGAGCCCCCAGTGAGAGGTTCTACAGAGAACCCTTATGTGGTGTATTGGTTCCACCCAGAACTCTCTCTGGGAGTTCTATCCAGAAACCTTTCCTCCTTCTAAAGGTGCTGACAAGAACCCACCCAGGAAGTTCCCTTAAGAATCTTTTTATATTCCAAAGATTCATCTAGAACACATGCAGGAGGTTCTACAGAAAACCTTTTTGTATTCCAAGGTTTTTTTTTTAGAACCCACACAAGGGGTTCTACCAAGAATCATTTTATATTTCAAGGGTTTTACCTAGAACCCATCCAGTAGATTCTTCCAAGAACCTTTATATATTCCAAGGGTTTTATTTAGGACCCCCACAGAGGGGTTCTACCAAGAACCCTTCTATAATCCAGGGGTTTCACCTAGAATCCACCAAGTAGGTTCTACCGAGAACCTCTTTATATATCAAGGGGTTTTACTAGAACACACTCAGAGGGTTCTACAGAAAACCATTTTACATTCCAAGGGTTTTATTTAGAACCCACCCAAAGAGTTCCACCAAGAACCTTTTTATATTCCAAGAGTTTTATCTAGAACCAATGCAAGGGGGTCTACCAAGAACCATTCTGTATTTCAAGGGTTTTACCTAGAAACCCACCCAAGTGGTTCTACCTGGAACCTTTTTATTTTCCAAGGGTTTTACCTAGAACACACCAACTTTATATTAAGGTACAAAGAACCCTTGGCAAACGAGTTCATCAAGGACCTCAACAATCCTTGAAGAACTCAAGGGTTCTTAATGGAACCCTTGACTAACCCTTACTTCAAAAAAGGGCTCTTCAGAGGGAAATGGTTCTGGGTAGAACCTAAGCTCTTCCATAAGAACCCTTGTGGAACCCTCATTTCTCAGAGTGTATTTGTGCCATTGTGAGTGCAGAAGCTAGCTTCTAATTACATTTTTTTTGTGCGAGATGAAAGAAAAAGTTGTTTTGAAGGTATAAATTATGGTTGTCGTGGAAACAGTGTGTGATTTTAGCTTGGCGCTCTCATACGTGGGTGGCCCAAACATGTGAGTCAGCGAAACAGACCACTCGGATTGCATCTGCTGTCACGATATGAGCGAGATCATGAACTCTATCTATTTTCTATTCCCTGAAGAGCGGCCATATGGTCGAGCCTCCGTTCTGCCGGTGCGGTCCTCAAACCGGGCTGTCTGGTTCTGTTTTCTCCACATTAAAGATGAAGGAACACTGAGGGGAAATGAATCAGGAGCAGGAACACGCTGCTGCGTTATGCAACAACAGTGAACAATAGTTATAATGTGTATCACAGCCGCACAAATCGCCAGCGCCTCCGTACGCGGCATCAGCGTCCTACAGTAATTAACCTGCCCCGAGACAGAGGCCGAGCAGGTGGAGGCGCCGGTGAAGGCGTCCGATTTCTTAATTAAAGTCGCTGCAGTCTTGACGAGTGGAGTTAAATCTTGGCTGTGAGGCTGCATTCAGCGCAGCAGGGTGCAACTCAACAGCATGAAGTATTTTTTCACACATTCAAACAGTATTTCTCATACAGTATCCATTAGGGCTGCTGTGAGGTACTTTTCATCTCTTCATTCAATGTAATTTTTCTTAAGATACGTGAGAAAATAATTACAAATAATCCAACTGGCGCCTTATTTCATTGACTGATTCATTGCCCGGAGGAGATCATGCATTTAGTCTTGTGTGTGCACGTGTCTGGAGCTATTTTCTCTCGTACTACTGGACCCATCTGCCGAACATTTTTGCACATGTTCGACATGCGAGAAACTCTCGTGGTTGCAGTGATTCACAGTTTTTGAAAACCTTGTTTCATTGACTCCTGCCAGCTGGTCAGAGCCACAAGTGATCAACAACTGCTAAACTAAAAACATGAGTTAACTAGTCTGTTACAGCCACATTTTGGCTTAAAAACTGACATCCATTAAAAAAAAAGGTTGGTTTCATCTTGAACTGGAGCATTGCAGTAGGTGCTTCATCATCTGTTGCCTGGCGGCGATCTGCACTCAGCCGAGTGACCTCTTCTTCATTTAACCACCAACCAGCAATACAGGTTGATTTAATGAGGGTTGTTCCCTCTGTTTTTCAGGAAAATAAAAGCAGATATTATATGTTGCAAACTTAAAGGTTTAATTAGAGAGTAAATGTAAACGTGAAGCTGAATCCAGCAGCCTGTTAGCTTAGCTTAGCTTAGCACAGAGACTGGAAACAAGGGGTTCGGTCCATGGGTAATATAATCCCCCCATTCCCACATCTAAAGCTAATAATTTCTGGTTTGTATAATCCAGGTTACAAACCGAACGGACAAAAACTAGAATGGTATCAATCTTCTCATCTAATGCTCGACAAGAGAGGGAATAACAGAGTTCCACGAAATGTTGCAAACGCACAAAGTTGCAATTAAACCTTCCTAAATCCCGCCCCTTTCTTTTTTCTTTTCTTTTTTTTAGCTCTGTGCTCCAATAATAGTCCAGCAAACTTGGTGCCTCGGTAAATATTCTCCTTTTCGTGTTTCCTGTACTTAGTTACACTATGTACGAGGCTATATGTAGAAAAGAAAACGAAAATTTCAATGAACTGAAATGTGTCAAAAGCAATGAAAAATAAAGATTATGATAATATAATAAATAACTATATAAATAAATAATAAATTATTATTTTGGCAAAGGGTTCAAAAAACACTTCAGTTCCCAAATAAATAGATTTTCTGGCAATATTGGATCTGTACGGCTAATGTTAGCAAGATGCTAACTAACCAGCTTGCAACTTAGGCAACTCTGACTAACTAGCTAGCTGATATACATCAATATTTAGCTAGATGTTGTTGTGGTTGTTGATGTTTGTTTTGTTGTTGTTGCTTTTACAAGAAACTAGAAAGTTGGCTGAAGGACCATGTTTGCTCAACTGTTATTGTAGCACAGAGCGAAAAAGGGGTGGGACTTAAGAAGGGTCACTTAAAAAGGGGAGAGGATCTCTCGCATAAAGCAGACATCAAACCAGCGATCAATAATCCAATCACCTACTAGAGTTTCTGTTTAAAGTTTAGATAGCCTTAAGTATCTATGATCACTCAGTTTAACAGTTGCAGGTACAGGCAGAGTCAACAGAGGGTTTGATTATGTTCAAATCTTTGTTTGTTGCTATGGTTACTTTCACTTCCTGTTGTAGTTCACTTTATGTGAGTGATGGTTTCAAATTGGGAATCTCAAGATCAAGAAAGTCTGAGTTTAAACTAGACAATCTTCAGTTCTTCTGTCAGACGTGATAAATTATATTTAACATAAAAAAATCCATCAAAGTTATGAAAGAATGTGAAGTAAATAAGAACCTGTGTGAAGATCTGCTGTGGAGGTAAGTCAGCTCTTTCCTGTTAGACGGTGAAAAGGCTGGGCCGCTGATGAGCTCAGGGAGTCAAACAGGCAGCTGCAGCCTTCCACCTGCTCCCTGGCTCGGGCCCCCACGGGAACAGGTCTGGATGCGGCGCTCCGGCCCCCGGGAGACGCCGGGCTGCAGGAGGCCGTGTCCTGACTTGCCGGCTTACAGTCAAACCGACTCCCACCGTACAGGTCAGGCCTGTTTTCTTCTGTCTCGCCTGGAGCCGCGTGTGGGATAATTATCAAACTTTCAAGTGTGAGTATAACATTAGATTAACTGTAACACCTGAGCCACTGACACACTGTACGTGATCCTGAGTGAGAGGTCGGCAACGTGTGAAATCGACCTGACATCTGTTTCCAGAGACAAATTATACGTCCTTATATTTATTTGACAATTAATGAAACTGAAAACTGGAATTAAAACAGATATGAAGTGGAGATTAATGTAAGTGTTTTGTCAGGTGCTATTAGTGAAAATCTCACAAATCTTCAAAATAAAATAAGCCACAATTCATGATGTGTTCATAACTTGTCACACCTTTTTTTACATTGATTATTAATCCATCCACATACACTGCCGGGCCAAAAAAAAACACCTTAAAGCGATTCACTCGATATCTACTCACCCATCTCCAACTGATCTCCAGTTCACAAAACACTCCCAGAGTCTCAGTGGAAAACAGTGTTGCAGCTAAATCCAGTAAAATTAGAGTGAATGGTGACCCAGTTTAAGACGTAAAAAAATAAAGAACACAAAACAAACACAAAATGTCTCCATCCTGCTCGTGTGGTGTAATCCAAGTGTCCACGAGCCGCGACATTAACATTTAACCGCAAAAGACGTCATTTGCACCATGTTTTTAGCCTAAATGTCAACTGTAGCCTCTCAGACTCGAGCCGGGTGCACAAGAGATCTCGCGAAATTTTCACACGTGCGTCCATTAAGAGATATACGAAGTCTCGCGATACATTGATGCCATGTTTACCTGCTACCTGGGAGGCTACAGTTGACATTTCGGCCAGAAACATGGTGTAAATGACGTCTTTTGCGGTTAAATGTTAATGTCGCGGCTCACGGACACTTGGATTACACCACATGAGCAGGATGGAGACATTTTGTGTTCTCTTTTTTTAAAAACTGGGTCACCATTCACTCTAACTGTACTGGATTTAGCTGCAACAGTTTTCCACTGAGGCTCCGGGAGCGTGAACTGGAGATCTTCACCCATCCTCTCATCAGCACAGGGGTGAGTAGATATTGAGTGAATCTTCCTTTTTGGGTGGAGTATCACTTTAAGCTTTGGGTATGGCATGTACCCACCATGGCATTGTTTCGAATAAGCTTATGCAGTGTCGCAACATTTATTTCTGTCCAGAGTTGCAGTCATTTTTCACCAAGATCTTGTATCGATGATGGGAGAGTCGGACCGCTGCGTAAAGTCTTCTCCAGCACATCCCAAAGATTCTCAGTGGGGTCCAGGTCTGGACTCTGTGGTGGACAATCCATGTGTGAAAATGATGTCTCATGCTCCCTGAACCACTCTTTCACAATCTGAGCCTGATGAATCCTGGCACTGTCATCTTAGAATATGCCTGTGCCATCAGGGAAGAAAAATAAATCCATTGATGGAAAAATCTGCTCATTCAGTATATGAATGACATGACCTTTTTCCATCACTCCAGAGTCCAATCTTTATGCTCCTTAGCAAACTGAAGCCTTTTTTGGGTAGATTATTCTCACTGATAAGTGGTTTTCTTAAGGCTGAACAGCTGTTTAGTCCCTTGAGTTCTCTTCACACTGTGTGTGTGTGTGGAAATGCTCTTACTTTCACTATTAAACACAGCTGTGAGTTCTAGTCATCCAGGTCATAGTGTTCGTAGCAAGGTTTGTCGTAGGCAACTGGACTTGATAGAGTTCTTGAAGACGTGTCGCCTCTCATCTCATCCAAGAAGCTTCTTCAGTTTTGACTGACTGGTTTGGGAGTTCAGGTATTAAACCTCTGTGTGGTCGTTAACACCTAGAGGACCATGTGGCTCATGTGCCCGCCCTTCTATTGTGTGAAACCTTGGGGGTCACCTGGAGGGAGGTGTGAATGAGAGTTGTTAAGGTACCTGGCATCATGTGACATGTTGGAGTCACATGATTTCAGGTGGGTATCCGACTGCCTGGGGAGTGATCTTAAGACTGCATTGTATGTAGCAGATAAATTGTGTCTTAGACCTCCTCCTCTGTTGAGAGATGGCAGTTCCAGGCTTCTTTTACTCCTCTCTCAAACCATCCGTCTTCCCTGGCCAAAATACGGACATTGCCATCTTAAAAGGCGCATCTTTTAGCTTTCAGGGGTAGATGGACTGTCTACATCTACAGTCCAGTCCAGTCGCCTACGACAAACCTTGCAGCTGAAACATATTAATCACTGTAGTAATTATCCAATGGAAGACTCTTAACTATTTGCTTAGTTAAACCCAGGTGGTGACTTTTTTTTGGCCAGGCAGTGTGGACAGTGTGGACTTATTAACATTCATAATTGGTGGTTGAATAAGTGAGTAAAGGGTTGTGAGTTTTTTACTTTTCAATAGTCTATCACATCCTCAGTTGTAAATGTTACTAAATTGTTGATAGATGGATTTCATGTTCTCGTTTCCAGTGCTAGCTAAATACATTACTTTTTTTTTTTAGTTTCTAAAGCTCAAGAAGTTTATCTAAACAAGAAAAGTTAATTATCTCAACTAAAGATTATACGTCAGCAAAACTACGCGAGACTTCGTATATATCTTAATGGACGCACATGCGGAAGTCTCGCGAGATCAACGCCATGTTTACATCCTACCGGCTACATGCTACAGTTGACATTTCTGCTAAAAACATGGCGTAAATGCCATCTTTTGCGGTTAATTTTTAATGTCGCGGCTCACGGACACTTGGATTACACCACACAAGCAGGATGGAGAAATTTTGTGTTTGTTTTGTGTGCTATTTTTAACGTTTTATCCGTGGTCACCGTTCACTGCCATTGTACTGGATGAGGCTGCTACCCTGTTTCTCCTAAAACTCCAGGATTGTTTTGTGAACTGAAGACCTTCACCCATCATCACATCGGCATAGTGGTGAGTACATACTGAGTGGCTTATTCTCACAAAGTGGAATATTGCTTTAAGTTTGGCTGAAACCCAATGACCTCATCTCAACTATTTTTTTCCAGTGTAAATTTAGTCTAAAAATATTAAGCCTACACACAAAAAATATTCTGACCACTAAAATGTGCATCATAGTTTACGTCTACGGCTAGTCCTCTTGAGTCTTCATAAGCTAGCTATGAATGCCAAATAAATAATTTTTAAAAAGTCCTCAGGGAAAAAGGAGAATCCAGACAGATTTCTTTTTTATTTTTTTGGCCAAAAAATGTCTCTTTTGACTGTAAAAGTTGCAGATCTCTGCCCTATAAAGTGCTGATGGATTCTCCATGAAAACAGCTCCACATACTGGATCCAGTCTGTCTGAACGCTCTGTGTGAGTCTTCCCAGTTTTCAGATTCCACCTGATGCTGCATCGCTGTGCCCTCACTGGGAGTCTTTCAGGTCTCCGAGGACTGATAATGTCTGTCACGCATCCTGTGGTACGGCCCCACCGATCCGAAGGTGAGAAGCATCAGCGAGCAGCCCTGACAGATCTTCACACAGCTCGTGCGTTACACCGGGCCTGTGGGCATCAGCTGGGAAAACAAGCTGGGACTGATAACAGATCAGGCCCACATTCCACCCCGGTGCTGCGCCGAGGGACAAAGCAGACCACCGATTCTCACACGCGGCGATAGCGGTTAGCGTGAGAGTCAGGGTGAGGCCTACAGAGGCGCGCGGTTGGCGCCGTTTCACAGAACTCCTCTGCTTTGATATGTATCTCAGGTTGCGCGCGGCCGTGTGAATGCCTCTGCGGGAGAAGAAAACAAAAACATACATCTGACTGGTTTTATTCAGCGTCAGTCTGTTTTTAATAATGTGAGGAATGGTTTGGCAGCGTAAGGCCCAGGTGCTGACAGGCCTCCCCACACGCTGAGCGCTTCTCTCCGGGTCCATGCTGCGCAGGCCTGGCCGGGCCCGGCTGGACGCTGAGTGCAGGTTGCCCAGCAGGCTGTGTTGTCTCAGCCTTCAGCCAGGGATGATAGATGGAGCTGGAAACGCTCCCAGAGAGGGGGTGAGCACATGTGTGGCAAGACGTGGCAGGTGGTGAGCGCTGACTTGACAGCAATTAAATGTACAAATCTTTGATTAAGCTCATGGGAAGGCAGTCATTAGCAACACTGAATCGGCTCTCCCCCAACACTCTCTCTCTCACACACACACACACACACACGCTGTCTCTCTCTCCCTCTCACGAACACACACACACACAAACAGGCACACATATTTCATCCTGAGTAACACTAACACTACTGTATGAGTGGGCCTCATAGTGACTAATACAGTGTGTACTTTTTAAAGAGGCAGTTTTTTGGTTTATATACCATCTCACCAATATGTTTCTATTTCTGATCTATTTCTGATCATTTAGAAGTTGAGATTAAAGGTCCAGTGTGTAAGTATAATGCTTGTGTAAATCACTATGTTATTTATGTCTGTGAAAAGTGCAATACAAATAAAATCTAATCTCTTTTTCTTCTTCTTCTTCTTCTTCTAATATTTACAGAGATTTTCTTTCTATTAGAAAGACAGTCATCTACTGCAGAAAGAAAGTAGTTCCGGCATGAATCTGCTCACCACGAGGTCTGTGGATTATCTTGAGTAATCGGGTCATGATTTTTTGAAAGAGACACTGGTTTTGAACTTTTCAAATGTATTTTTTAGGTACTTTGAGCACCACGGTGCTATTTAGTCTCCTTGTACTGAAGAGAAGGCAGACATCTCTTCGAAAGGTATCTCCAACAAACAAAATCTAGATGGATAAATAGCGCCGCAGACTAGAATTTTAATCGGGCCTGAAAATTTGACCCTGGAAAGGCCCAAGCCTGACAAAACTCAGTCAATACCCGACCCAAACTTGTCCCGCATTAGCATATTTCAGCCCGAACCTGATTACAATTTTTCTTAGCAAGCTTTCAACTCTGCACCAAACAGTAGGAGTTGTCAGTGACAGGGACAGGAGAGATAATAATAATAATAATAATGATAATATGGCCCAACCCGACCCAAACCCATTGGGTCCCATCGGGTTTGGATCACAGATCTCAAGCTTTACTACAGTGCAGTCCTATAGTGCTTTTAAATTTAACAGGAACTGCTTATATGAATGTTTCTCAAGATAAACAATCTTTAAAAAGACTTTTCTCTCTCCAGAATGCGTAATACAAAAATATCTTTCTCGTTGTTTCTGCTGTGACTGCTGTCAAAGTGAAATACTTTTTTGAACAACCTGAGTGTGCAGATCTGTCCATCAGAAATGACACGGCACAGCAAAACGTTTAAGTCATTTGTTTCTGAGGATGTGGTGACACTTCTGATTCGGTTTTACAAGCAGAGTTTAACAGGGCGGCAACCACACGGGGTTTTAAAACAGGTCGCATCTCTGTCATTTGTTTAAAAGAGAAACCAAAAGTGAAATGTCATGTTCATCATTATCGTTGCATCATAAAGCGTGCACACACAGTTAACGTGAGTACAGTAGGTCAACATTAAACCACAGAGTAGTTCATGTGTAACAATAGGCAGTTTGGATTGTATCTACGTATGATTTATGACATTATTGTGGTTGTAACTTCAACATAAGTTATTTAAAGTCATGTCATATCTGATGCAAATGATGGCAACACTTCAAAAATAAAACCCAGGCTGTAAAAAAGCAGGAAAGAGGAATAAACCTAACAAAAGATATGTCCAAACTTTTTGAAAACAATTATGGCCTCATTAATAAAGAGATAAAATCTGACATTTCCCGATGGACTCTTCTTCCACTAGATATGAGTAATAGAATAGAAATAATCAAAATGAACGTGTTGCCACGGTTCCTTTATCTCTTTCAGTCATTGCCTCTGGAGATACCCCAAA
>JAJHUR010137179.1:0-18706 GCA_027495735.1 Lutjanus campechanus | reverse complement strand
AACAGCTTGGGGTCAAATTGACCCCAGAGGAACACCAATGCGTGCAATATGTGTTCAGCACATTGAAAAAATATCATCATGATAATGTTATGCTTAATCAATTGTACCCATCAAATTAGGAAAAGTCATGAAATATGAAGCAAAAAAAAAAAAGTTAACTATTATTTTTTGAATGATAAACATTGAATGGGGTCAAATTGACCCCAAGGATAATAGGAGGGTTAAAACTGGAGATAATAACACCCATGATCCCACTAAACTGTCATCAAACTATATGTTTAGTAATACCCCTAGTGGCAGAACTTACATATTGTACATTAAATGCAGTAATAAAATGCGATGAATGTTATACCTCATAGTAGTCTTAATATCTTGTCATTTAATTTGGCTAATAATTCCACCATGATGCTAATGCAGTCCCTCAGGATAAATATTTTGTAATTTTGGGTCTGGGGGTCCTCTAACTTTGAAATTTTTAGTGTCAGACATTTCATTACTTGACTGGGAAAGGGCCAGCAACTATCTTGCTGGTTTATGAACAGCTTTGACAAATCCTACTGATCCTACCTTTAACTTAAACTAGCTTGATAAAAGAAATTAGATTGAAACATTGAGTTGTTTTCAGTCATAACTACTACAGTACTATAACAGTCATTTGAGCAAATTTCACTAGTAATCTGTAACTACTCATTTGTTTGCTTTTTGTTTTTATGGTCTTTTAAATGCAATTTCTTTAATCTTACTCACCTGCTTGATTTTGCTTTTGGTTTTTACTGTCTTTTAAAAATGCAAATCCTTAAATTGAATGTATTTCTATGCCCCAGTAAAGCACTTGCCTTGTGTCTAAATTGTGCTATGTAAAAAAACTTGCCTTGCTTGCCTATACCTTCAAAAATTGATTGAATTAATTTGCTTTTAAAAATGAAAATGAGCGTCTTAAGCGTGTCGATTGCATTCAGCGTTAACTAGGGATTTAGTGAAGTCTCACATTTTCCTAAGGTCAGTTTTACCTTTTCCACCCACAGCAGCCCAACCCCATTAGTATGGCGATCATGCTTTAACATACTGTTCATATTACAAACAAAATCCAATTCTCTAGCCTTATTATGATGTAGATTAGATGGTATCCATAACAACAGCCGAAAGCTTTCAGCAACTAGACAGTGCTATATCTAGCATCAAATGGAAGAGGCTATGCTTCATCCACACGCCTCCCTGTGCCAGTTTTTTCCTGTCTTGACAGCATCTAACACTGACGTCTGAGATTAGAGATGTTTTCTCATATACTGAACCATCCTTGGAAACATGCAGTGTTTATGTTTCCACCCTTTCATCCACCGCTTCTACCCGGCACCGGGAATTTTCTCATGCACAAAAGCATCTTGAGAGAGCTACATTTGAAGTCTCCTCATCTTCCAACACTCACAGGACTCTATTCAACATTAAATGGTATTAAATATTTCATTGTCACTTGCACTGGCATTGACACTGAGCTATGGCTTTGTCTCGACAAGAATTTTATACATCGCCTCATGCCTGACTGCGTGTTCAATATTCTTCAAATTCACTCAATACTTTCAGTGTGTCCTTGTGTATGTACTGTGGATATACAGTAAAGTAAAGATAGCCCTGTAGTGTCGCTTTTGCTTGTGCAGTAGTGACGTGTGGATGATTTCTGAATTCATCCAAATTAGGCTGTACACATTAATCATTCTCCTGCAACCAACCCGAACATATTATTTTCTCCGATGCAAAGACTCGCACCTGTAGGCTATATTACCTTTTTTCAATTATGTCGAGCAGCGCAATATTTCCAGATGATTTCTGTGGAGATGAGAGAGGTTGCTCTCAGTTTCATTTCCATGTGTGCAGTAATGTTATTGCAGCAAATATTGTAAGACATTTAAGCAGCAATATATATATATATACATATATATATATATATATATACATATATGTATATAGTCAGCGCGAACTCTCCAGAGGAAACATTTAAATAATCGATAAAGTTGTGCTGCTGTGCGTAAACACGCACACAGTCTCTCTTTTATCAGGGAGACGCTTCACTCTGTTTCCCACCTGCTATTAATGATAATGTTAATTTTTATGACCTGGTCCGCTTTATCTGTGGATTAAGCACAGTGCCTGTGGTTGTATTAAAGCTGGGTGTACACTGTTTGATTTGAGCCTGTTTCTGACACAATGTCTGAGCCACAAGGCTCATTTTATAATTCAGATTTAATATTAGTTGGGTGTTGTTTGCGTGCAGTGTAAATGGAGGAGCAAGCACTGGTTAGCTGTTCCTGAATGGCATGTTGGATGCTCTGATGAATTTCTGCCATGGCAGAAATTTCAGTTTTGGGGGTTTCTGTTCCCAGACTCTTGTTCATTTCAAGCAAACTTGATTCCCCCAAAGTCAGTGCCTTTTTTTCTCTCACTGTGCCTGCACAAAGTTACAGTAAAACATGGCTTGCTTACCTCAAATTCTCTCTGCAAAATGGATAAGCCATACTGTCCATGTCTTACTAGCCACCTGGCACCTGTTTTTATTTATTTTTTCATACAGAATGCCACAGGTGATCAAGGCAGGTAGGTATCGATCTCTATCGTCACTTTTAAGAGATGCCTTTACTTTGAAATTCCCATGGCATGTCTGTGCCCCCAGTGTCTGGAATTTCAGTCATGAAATTGTTGAATCATAATTAAGTTTACTTTTTGTGAGTTGACGTAAATGTAACGGAATGTGTTAAACTGACATATTATATGAGCAAATATTGATGTACTATAATATCATATTGTGATGAAACCTGTGATATACACCCCTACAAGTTAGCAATAATGAATGCGCAACATCTAGTTAGAGTTTTAGAATGTTACAGCAACTACTTGGGTTGGTTTGGGAAAAGATCATGATTTGGGTTGAAATAAGTACAATACTTATGTAACTTCATGTATGAATAATGTACATAAGGTATATACGTATGCGTAACATAACATAATGTCTTAAAAAGAAGGGAACACTGACTATTGGTTTCACACCGAATGTGTTTATCAAATTGTGTTGCACTTTGTCGTCAGTCCAAAATTTGTTGAGACATTTCACTATAAAACACAAAGTCAGCTACATCGTGGCACGAGAGAAAAGATAAGTAGGATTCATGATCCTGGGACCATGAATGTACCAAATTTTGTGCCAATCCATCCAGTTGTTATTGAGATATCTCTCAGGACAAAAACATTTTGGACACCATAAATGTCTATACCAAATTTCATGTCAGTCATCCAATAGTTGTTGAGACACTTCAACACATGAATCTGTCAGCCCCAAAGTGGTGGACTGACTGACACCCAGACAAGCAGACCAACATTTCTCTCTCTCTTTAAAAAAAAAAAAGCAGCTTTGTAGCTGAAACAGTACCAACACAAACAAGTCACAGTGCATCTTTCAAAGCTTTGTTCCTTTGAGAATCCCGCAAGGTTATTTAAGGGTTTATTCGCCTTTTTAAAACGTCTGTATGGATCGGTTGCATCCTGTCGAACAAGTGGGTAAACAATCAGCAGAGCAGCTAAAAGTCAACAGTCAGTTTTGGTTCATCTCTTTCCTGACAGCACGGAAGTCAAGTTTTGGTTGGACAGCTTAATGTCTCCAGTTGTCTCACCCAGACAAGTAAAATAAATGGGCTTGAATGTGTCCATTTATTTGCGGAGCAGAAAGGCCTCTGCAGCAGATGTCGGGCAGCTGTTGCTGTATTGCCGTGTTTGTCATATCAAAGACAAAAATAAACACTGCCTCCTCTAAGAGTCATTCTCTGTTGTTGGCACTATGACTTCAGCAAATACGAAAATGCCATCTTCTGCGGATAACAGCTGAAGATTGCGCCTTAGGGTGGCTTATCCTTTCTAACATCTTCACAGAGAAAACAGATGGACATAAAGCACCTAAAAGGACCATGAGTGCAAGTCAGTTTTGTAAGAGCAGACGGTGAGAAAATTCATGTCAAGTGGAATTCGAGGTCAAGTGACACAACCGTAGCAGAGAGAGACCATGTGGTTATTCCTGGCAATTTACAGGTGAGCTGATAAAAAGGATGTTTTGTAAAACGCTGAAAATTGTTGCTGTTTTACCGAGAGCATGATGGCACTTGTTTGTGTTTGGTAATGATATTACAACAAACTGATGAAGCGGTTGGTATAGCTGTGCTAATATTAACATATAGTTTTGAAGGACGATGAATAAAACAATATGATATACATATTTTTCATTTCTGGCCGCAACTAACAGTGATTAATTTAAAGTTACTGCACCCTTAAACGTGTTTTTTTGAGCAGTGGACTAAATTATATTAGGCCTGCTGTTCTGTGATGAAACCCATCAATGGTGTCAATAATGACATTTCTTAATAAATTTATAAAAATCAGCAACTGAGCCTTCGCTAAGCCCCACCCTCCTTAGTTACTGTTACTACGCCTGTCAAGCTTTCCTTTCTTGCAAAGCATGTGTGGTTTACAGTGACAATGGAAGGAGATTTAACATCGAAACTGTGATCAATTTTTGAAACAGAAGGTCTTTTGTTCCACAGGGATGAAAACAAAAGCCGCGTCTCACTTCTAGCTGACAGTTGTGGCTAAAATGAAGACTCTTGCCACCAGGTATCACACAAGCATAGCCAGCTAATGCTAATTAATCTTTTTTTTTGAGTTAGCTGAGAAGTCCTTTTCCAGCTGATTTCTGTCTGACACATTTTAAAACAAGAACCCTGTGAAAGTGTATTAAACATCTTAAGTTACTTAATGGCTGCGTATATAATAAAACGTTAACGCTAAAAGACTGAGGCTGGCCCGTTTGCAATAGACCCTTTTCACGGCTCCACTACTTCCTGAAATTAGCAGTGTACATTCATTTCCTGTCTTACATTATTGGCCAAACTGATTTATCAAGGTGTGTCTTGCTGCAGCAGTTACAACAAGGCACACCTGGATTAATCAGTTTGGCCAATAATGTAAGACAGGAAATGAATGTACACAGCTAATTTCAGGAAGTAGTGGAGCCGTGAAAGAGGCCTATTGGATAGCCTTGTTGACTACACATGCACATAAATGCACATAAAAGGTTTGGATATTAATTCAAATTCTACTCAGTTACTTTGAATTTCATAATTTAGTACCAAGTAGATTACATAGTAAGAAGCATGAGTAAAATTACAGACCGGGAAAAAAAAAAATCATAAAAGTACAAGTACCTCCAAAAATGACTTAATTACAATAATTTCAGTAGTTTTAATTATTAACTTCCACCCATGCTAATCACCCAGTACATAGCCACTAGGCCACAAGGCTACAGTGGTACCGCCCCTCCTCCACAATCTCTAAACCACCTGCCTTTTTTTTTTTCATAATAATGCAGTGGGAGGATGCTGATACGCTTAATCAATCAATTTTATCACAGCAAGTTACACCTTGCTTATAACTTGTGTTCTGTTTTTGGAGCTGTGACCATTAGTTCTGATAGCTGTGATAAGATTGTAGTCATGGAAATAATTGCAAAGATGAAAGAGATTTGTGGAGATACCAAAAAAAAAAAAAAAAAAAAAAAAAAAAGCTCAGTATGACTGAGAAATAAAAAGGATAACAAAGAGAACAACCCGACAATTCAAGTCATGATTAACACTGCCCATGTACAAATCATTAGATTGTGGAATTACTGTTGCTTTTAATGAATGAAACTGATCAATCCAGGGTGACTACATTGTGTAAAAATCGATCAAGTACAAAAGGACTATCTCTCTGATCTTCCATCAGCCATTTAATAAAGCCAAACTGTAACATTCAAGCTTTAAACCAGTGCAGCTGCTACATTTGCAGAATTGGACAGCATGTTCAATTCACTTGACTACAGCAGTAACTGAGTTTGATAAACTGCCACTGACAGCGGCATTGGATTCTTCTCACACAAAAAAATCCTGTCACTTTAAAGCCTCTTCCTGTTTGGGGACTGCAACATTCAAACGCTGCTCTGACTACAACAGCCTTCCACTTATCCATCTTGTCATATTACTCAGACTAACCGAATCTGCTCTCAAATTGAGAGTCAATAGAGATTGTTGAGCTGGCACAGTGGGAAGATTGAAGATTATTCACTTTGCCTACCTCTGTCAACAAGTGCCGTTTGTAAGAGGCAGTTACAATTTCACTCTAAATGTTGCTGTAAAATATGGTTCTTGCTTTTTATGCAGCATGTACTTAGACAAGGATTCACAGTTTTTCAAAAGCTATTGATTAGATAAGGGCTGCACACCATCAGGCGAGCATCAAGAGGCAGGTTTTAAGTATGGTTTTACCTTTTAACTGCAGGACAGAAGCCAAAAACATTAACATAAATGACCATTTTTACTGCAGATAGATAAAAAAACAATGAAAGATATTTGTACCAAAATCAGATACATGGATAGAAAATAGGGCTGCACAATGTGATAAAAAAAAAGTCATATTATTTTGACTGAGGTTGTGATATGTGATACGATTAGTGGGAATGATCATTTTTGGATCACAATTTTCATTTTCACTGAAACTATTAAAATGATGATGACGTGAGATTTGTTGAGGTTTGTACCATACAAACCAGGCCAGGGTGTCTCTGCAGCTGAGCATCGATGTTTTCATGCTATATAACACCATCTTGTTATTCTGCTGCTCATTCCAGCGGTTCCCTTCTTCTTCGTCAGATGATGCATCACAGCGCCCCCTACTGCTTCGCCTCGCCAGTGAAAACAGCAAGTGACGAGATATCTCGTCAGTGGCGGGGAAACATGAAAGCGTATTTCAAGTAAAACTACATAAAATAGGATATTGTTGGAATGTTTTTTTTTTCCAGTCTTTGCAGATTCATCAGCTTCTCAGTCTCAGCAGAGTCCTCAACCACCGCCACTGGTGTCTGGACTCCATGGGGGGATTTATCTCTGCCGCTGCTCAGGGCAGATGCCCTTCGACTACAAATCTCCCTATAGAGTCGAAAGGCCAAAATCTTCCTGTCAAGACTTTATTATCACAGATCATTTGTCATAATAAACCTTATCTTTATTTCATGCACTTGTCTCTCCTTATCGAAATTTTTGTTGATTTGGGAGAGGCAGAATTTCGACCTGTCAAACATGACAGTTCAATTGCTTTTATTTATTTATTTTATTTTATTTTATTTTTCCGGTTACTTTCATATTTCCGTTGTTTTGTTACTTTGAACAAACTGTTGACCTAGTAAGTTAAAACTACTACAAGTTTTTGTATTTTAACTGGTTATTAATGCCAGCTACCGGGTTTTGAACCACAAGTTTTTTCTCAGGCAAAGTTACAGTGAGTAGCATGTTAGCCAATAAAAGGAAGCAGGAGGTTTTTCCTCAGATAATTTTATTCTTGATGTTATATTTTGTGGTGCTTATGTCCACGGGGGCCTCCAAAATCAACAAAATCTGAAAGTTCCTTCTAGTATCTTTAATTACTTTTGGCTAATTAATTTTTTTTTTTTTACTGTTTACTGTTATTATTTGTAACTGTTTAAATATGTATTTAGGCTCTTATGCCCGTGATTGATAGGACAGCTAAGGAGGAGAAAGAGTGGGAGGATGGCATGTAGCAAAGGGCCACAGGTGGGAGTCGAACCTGCAGCCAAAAGTAACCCACATACAAAAACAATGTACATTTATAAATAACTGTCAAACAGTTGGTTCAAGTGAAGGTCCTGCCTCGATGGACAGATAACCAATCTTTGAGGATAATCAGGGGGCACTTGTGGTGATTATCAGTTTTTATTACAGTTGGCCAAACCACCATCTTTCCACTTATTTTCATGTATGCTGAAAATAAAGTTCTGAAAAACTTGATAGTGACCAGAGAGTATTTTGCATGTTGAAATTCAGACCGCATAGAGAAAGGTGGTTTTCAGTCAAGCATTTCAGTCCAATAAATTCAGTGGTATTTAACAGCATTAAAGTATTCAGTAGTGGTAAAATTTCATACCGCTGAAATAAATCAAATTATTATTGCAACGATTCGATATTAGCAGCACTTCCGGAGCTGTCCTGACAGATCCTGTGAAATGATGTTGAGGAATAATTTAAAATGCCTTTGGTGGTATTTCAGCCTTTGTTCAACTGAGTGCAGATTCAAAGCAGACTGTGAGACTATGAAGCCTTCAAAGTTCCCACACTGTGTGTGAAGTTATACACTTTTAGTTGTCAAAGCAGGCCCAAAATCATGCTTCTAACTTTGATATATATTGGAATGTGAAATTCCAGTGTTATACTGTGGATAGTGTTGGAAAATGTTAACAGAGACAGGTGATAACCAGCTTCATGATGCAGGTTATCCGGGATCAACAATGTCAGGCCCTGTTCAGAACTGATATTAACATGCATCCTGAGTGATCTGATCACAAGTAGACAGCTATGAGGACAGGTGTGAAGGTACTTTGAGATCTGATCGCTCAGACCACATTTAAAGGTGGTCTAAAGGATTAGCGGTGTGAACGCAAATGTTGCTTAGGCCAAACTGAGATACTGCCAACTTAAGTGCCGTCCTACATCATTTGTGTCACTGTGATGCAATTGATGTGATGCAGCTTATGTTTGGAAAGACACTAGTAACCCCAAACACCACTAAAAAAACTCACTGTTTTGAGTAAGGAGAAACTTTATGAATTGTCAAACTCTATCTATGACAAATTATTAATTATGTGGGCTTTTTGTGAATTCGGCAAACAGTCTGTCTTTGTAGAAAGCACATTGTGTCTGATTGTTCCAAACAAAATGTGAAAAAATCAACTTCAACACAACACACAGTATCTGCCAACAATATTATTGTGTGAATATCTGAGGAAAATAATGTCTTTTGCTCACCTTGAATTGGCATCTCAGTAGTTTGCTTTCTGTCTGCCTTTTTTGCTTCACCCACAATTGTGTTTCCATCACTTCAGAGGACATTACATTGACTTACATTCATTTCCTGGAGACCTACTCAAGCCCTACCCATTACAAATACTTGCCTTCACCTAATTCTTATCCTAACCCAAGTTTTCAACCTAAAGTTTAAGTTTAAACTTTCCCTCCCACCCTACCTGAGTCCCCCACGGGGCATCCAAGTCTGCAGGCCAGTGCAACAGAATACCAGAGGGAACCCTGAACCCAAATCCTAACCCTTACCCAAGTCTTCACCCTAAAGTTTAAGGATTTACGTCATGGGGACGTGTCCCCGTAAGGCAGGCTGGTCCCCATGATGTAAGTGTGTAAACCAATATATGTCCCCATAACATGAGTAATAATACACACACACACTCTTTTCAAAGGGAATCTGTCAGCCTGTGAGTGGGAACCTATTTTAATCAAGTCTAATTTAATAAAAAAAAATATTTTAGGTGAATGTTTGATGACAAACCTTCCTTTGTAAATTACTCCTTTTGATCTCTTTTGCTACTATTTTCCAATTTTTTTCTCTCATGATTTTAACAATCTGTAATGCAGTGTTTCATTATATTCATAATTAAGCACTTTTTGAATCAGTTTTACTAATCTGGATTTTTATAATTGTAGCACTTATAATTAACTGTTCTGGACAAGAATGTACATAAACATATATGTATGTATGTATGTATGTATGTATGTATGTATGTATGTATGTATCTATCTAACTATCTATCTATCTATCTATCTATCTATCTATCAGATAGTGCTGGCTTCAGTTACAACAACCTGATTCTAAAGAAAACAACAACAAAAAAAGAAACAGCCTGTTGCACACTCACAGGAACAAGTTTATTCCAGAATCAGTTGACGGGTCACCGTCTTCTGGCTCTGGTGGTTCAAACATGTCCGTACATTTCAAATAAAGCTGCCAGACAGAGCGTCCATCTTTCAGGTTGTAGTGGTATTTGACATTTGAGACAGTGGAGCGGACACGCTCCCAGCGTTTCAGAGCACAGGGAACTGCTCAAAAACCAAAAGTAATTTTAAAAAATGTCCCCATTATCGTCAGCACCTGTATATCACAACACCCCCACTTCGTTGTAAGCCTATCGAGGCTGTCTTGTGTAAATTTACTAAAGATCAGTATCGCACCAATTTATAATTCCATTTGGATGTTTTTTTTTTCCTCATTCACAAAAATATGTGGATATATTTCTCTGATGAAATCATAATTTCTTCACATTAATTGAGCTACTCCACAATCTTTCCACGCAGGCCCCTTGGCAAACGTAAAAGAACCCCCTGGGGTGCAGTACGCCTGCTTCAGAATTACTCTTCTAGGGATTTACGAGGTTGGCTGATTGAATGGTTAAATCACTGCAGTTATCAACCGGGCACCTTCCTTCGCTGATATTTCCGCCCACGACACCACATGTAGGCTCAACAGGGAATTTCAGTGTCCCTGCTTACTCACATATAAAACCACAGGGCACAACCTACCTTTGCAGCCCCTTTTTTCCCTGCCTTTAAGCTGTACCCATAGACAACATAAGCTTCCTCCGCTGAATCCTCCAGTGGCACTGCGAACACTACAACAAACACAGTGTGCTGCGACTCTGACCACTGAACCAACATTTGAGATCACTATCTTCTAAGGGATTACATTCTTCTTCCTGAAATCCGTGGCCGTTTGCAGACCTCGTACTGCCCGTGTGGCCCCCGCCCGCTCCTGTACGCTGGTTGCTCAGACAGCCTGAAAGCCTTGAAAAGCTTGTTTCAAAAGAACGTGTAAGAGGCGTCTACAGTACAATAGCCAGTTTTTTAAACTTTCTGACAGTCAAAACAACCACTCTGAAGAACAATTAGCCAAGTGTTCACAGGTGTAAAAAATGGGCAGAGCTTTCACTACACTTCAAAATCTTTTCTTTTCAGTCACTGTCCCTGTTTACTGCTGAGCCACACTGATCGCCTCCAAGTTGGCAGAGATGGAGTTTTTTTTTTAAAAGAACAGATGGAAAGAGTGAGTCCAAAATCCAACAAGTCTCCACACTGTAGCTAAACAACAAAATAGTTGATTGAGCAGTGGCTTCCAAAAACTACTACCATATTACAAATCTGACTCCTTTGATGATTTTGTGATCTGCTACCTCTGTGGTGAGGATCTCGATTAATGTCGCGATGTGAAGCATTTTACGAAAAAAGCAACATATGGACTCATAAACATAATCACGCTAAATCATCACTTAGGACTCAAAGGGAAATGTGTGATGTCTGTATCAGCAGAGACCTCTGCCTGTATTTTCTTATATTTTGTTGTGTTTCTGGGCTTGTTTAGCAACGTGTGTAGCCCCCAGTCGATACAGTGTGCAGGTTCTGAGGTCGGGACTCTATGAAAATGTAACCAGCAATAGTTGTGTTGCATTCTCCGTCTCTGTTCTTTCTTCTCTCTTTCCAATTTAAAACTTGACAGGTCACCGTCTTCTGGCTTCTGAAGACTTTAATTTAGAATTTTACCTTCATCTCATAATTTTGCCCAAAGTCAAACTACTGACTTTTTTTTATCCTGAAACACTTTTTATCTCATAACTTGTCTAACCACCAAATAGATTTTAGTGTGCAAGTATTTTTTTTTTTTTTAACTCAAATTAATAATATACTTTTTTAATCAAATGAATTTTCCATTTTTTCTTTTACTGGCAGAGATGGACTTTCATAAATCTGTGTGGTAGATTTAAATGCAATATCTTATTTGCGCAGCTTATTCATTGATCTCTTGAATCAACAAATACTTCCACTATCATTCTCCACACTCTGATATTTGTTCTTATAGAAAGCAATAAAAGGAAAATAAGGAAAATCCTACATGGGATTCATGAATTGTGTACTGACAGCCAAGTCTGTTCTTACCAACCTGAGTATGTTGATGAATCACATTAAATCTCAAACTGTATACATTTAAGATCCAGGAAATTTACAATCAGCATATGGAAACACCCCAATAAATCCATATGAGGGCAGCAGACTTTAAAATACCAGTCAAGAGTTCGGATAAACTTTTCAGTAAATGTTTTCTTCTTTTTCTTTTTTTTATAAGACATGGTTCAGATTATACCAACAGTGTGCAAAGCTGTCATCAAAGCAAAAGGTGGCTACTTTGAAGAATGTAAAATATCAAAGAGCAAAAAGCTTTTGCACACTTGTAGGTCGACAGACCACAGGTCGACAATAAAAAGCAAAAGGACTCGCACACACTGTTCTCTGCACTTGCAATCAAAGATTTAATAACATTGTTGTTAAATCTTTGATCACAAGTGCAGAGTACAGCGTGCAGGAGTCTTTTATAGTTTATAGTCTTAAAAAAACAACATATTTAGCCTTGTTTTTACATTTTTTGCTTTCTACATAATTCCATATATCATAGTTTTGATGTCTCTAGATGAATCTATACTGCAGAAAATAATAAAAATAAAGAAACAACACTAGATGACAAGATCAGTCCAAACTTTTGACTGGTACTGTATGTGTAAGAGAACACAGGTTTTGATGAAGCTGTCTTGATAACCTACTCATCTTTAGCTAAACATTTAAAATGATTAAATGGACAATAAATAGTTGTAGTAATTCTGTGTTTTAATATAATAAATTGCTGTTTCTTCATCATTATTAATGTTTCACAGCACAACGCAAGTTTGGTCTAGGGCACTCTTAAAGGTAAAGTTCACCTCAAAATCAAAAATACATATTATTCTTCTGGCCTGTACAGCTATTTATCCATCTATATCATTTTGTTTTGAGTTGCCAGTTTTACAGATATCAGCTGTAGAGATATCTGCCTTCTCTCCAGTATAATAGGACAAGATGGCACTAGTCCTGTGGTGCTCAAAGCACCACAGAAAAATCAATGTCTCTCTCCAGAAATCATGACCCATCTGCTCAAAATAATCCACAGACTTGTTGTGAGCAGTATCATGTAGGAACTACTTGTTGAATCTACTGGAACTACTTTCTTTCCAATAGAAAGAAAGTAGTTCCTTCCTACAAGGTGTGTGGATTATCTTGAACAACCAGGTAATGATTTTTGGACATACACATTGGTTTCAAATGTATCTTTTTTGTTGCTTTGTGCACCATAGGACTAGTGCCATCTAGTCCCATTATATTGGACAGAAGACAGACACCTCTACAACTGATATCTCCTAAACTAGGCAACTCACAATAAAAAAAAATCGAGATGGATAAACAGCACTACTGAACTGGGGGTAAACCAAACTGTTCTAAAACTGTTAGCACACACAGTTTAAGATCTGTGCATACAAATAATTAATTCATTCGTGAGACCCAATGAGTGCTCTACTAAACTTTGAACAAATTAGTTTCATTGTCGTGAGGAACGAGGCACCAGCCAACCTTGTTCTGAAGGACTTTATCTTGAGGTACAGACATTTTTTAACCTGTTTCCCAAAACATATTTTCCAGCTAACAATGAAGTAAGCTGGAAAGGAGTTTTACAGAACAGCAGAAACAACTGATAAACAGAGTAATTGAGGACTTTCTTGAACAATGGACATTCTAGCTAAGTTTTTCAGGCTGTCCTTAGCCTTACACTTGGCAGCACCTGATCACACTGATGCTGGCAGCCGGCCCAGGGACTAAGATTCTACTGACTGAGCTGCTTGCGTGATGGAGAGAGAAGAGAGCCGGGGTGAAAGGGGGGAGGGAGAGAGAAAACGAAAGGAGATTTAAACCTTACCCTCCATCTATCCGGATGGGGAAAGTGAGATCACTGGCAAAAAAAAGATTGATGAGCTCCTGCCTTGGTCAGGACCCAGTGGGAATATTGTGAATGCAGAGTTATGTGCTTCACAGAGTCTTTGCTACGGGGGAATACACCAGACTCTATGATCACACTCAGGGGTTTGATGCAAGCAGACACAGGGAATCAGAGCAGCAACAATAAAGGAGGGGCTCTTGCTGTTTAAGTAATAATCTATAAAACACATCTCTTTCTCTGTGGAGAGTTTTCCCTGGGAAAGAAATGCTTGAAAATTGGCACAAACGTTAAAGCTTTCATGCTGTGAATTGCTTGAATCACCTTTGTACAGGATCGGCGAGTACAGCGGGCTGTTTACTGTACTCCACCTACCATACAGTCATCAGGCATGTGAAATGCAAGAGCAAGGTGAAATGTTAAGGATGCATAAAGCTTCATTAGTGAAAGTTTTGCAGTCGTTGACATCTGCAGGTGCACTGCTGATTGGTAGGAAGAAAAAGCCGCACACTCTTTGCCCTCTATAGGTATTGATTGGACATCACCGGTGGACGTGACTAAACACACATAAAGCGGAAAGATGAGGAGGCTGTAAAAAGGTATTCGGCGTATGTAATTTCAAAGGGTCGAGTTGATGGCGGCTGTTTCAAGCTTCCATCATCAGGAGGCAGGGGTGTTAGGAAACAATAGCTGGTACAGTATACACCAGCGGTGCTTTTCTATTCTAGGGCATTTCAATTACCAGTTATAAAGCACCGAGCTGTGCTGAGTCACACCCAAGATGTACCATCTTGGTGAAGTTTCGGCAACTGAGGCCGACCCATGATGCACCTAATTTTTCCCTTCAAACAAGCGTGGGCTTTGAGACTCCAAGTCATGTCTGTGCAGAAATGACAGAGAAAGTTGTTTTTAAAAGTGACTGTGTATTCAGCTCTCAGTACTTTTGCAGCATCTAACTGAATCTCTGTGGTTTGAACTTAGTAAAATAAAAAACACCTCAAAATACATGCAGAGACCCAGTAGAGAAACTGTTACTTGTTCGCGTTCAGCTGGATAGGAGTCATGTTAAATTCCTGATTTTACAGCTTCACAGTAACGAATGCTAAGGAGGGACGAAGAATTTATGGGAAATTACATGTGATTATCATCCGTTTCATAGCTGCTACACCAAATCTATGTAATGTTGGATTATGTTGTGTGGTCAGGAGACTGTGTTCTACTCTTGCTTGGGTGGCTTTGGTTAGTTGTCACTCAAATAGTCTGCAGGTGCAGCTAAAGGCCCCAACACACGATCAGTGGTAAAAACGCTTTGCGCTGGCTGTCCCACTGTTTTCCTATGGAGAGAGCGGTGGCGCCCAACCAAGCAGCACCGCTACCCTCGGTGTGGTGCACAGCTCGGATCTGTGCAACCAGTGAGATAACAGCTGAATGTGAGAACACAGGCAGAAAAGACAGCGACTGATGGTCAAGTCTTGAAGGGAACCCCAGACCCATGGAAGATCTCGCAAGAGTGATCATTTTAATGTCACAATGAAGGGACAACATTCAAAAATCTCGCGAGTATTTAGCAAATCAAGGGTTCCCTTCCAGACACGACTGAAAGAAAAGTGTTTCAAGGTTCCCCAAACTGTATAACACAGCATTAAAAGCTACTATCTCGCCAGTAAACGTAATGCATGGCACAATGTAAACAGTCAGGTTGGATTATAAGATTTGTGAATTGTATAGTTTATGAACATAAACCTAAAGTTAGCTCAGCCGTTTGTATACCTGGCAGACAGGATGTAGTGGTTGTAGCGCTGTGCTTTGCCGCGCTGCGCCCTACCTCGTGGTGAGTCCATGTGAAGGCCCCTTAAGGGTTTCAGTGTTTCTGCTGGTAACGTTTTTTTGAGATAAAATCTCAAAAGAAATCATGCAATCAATCATCTGATACACTTCCTCAATACATATGTAGGCTATGCAGCTGTGGTCACCCTCCCCGTGAAGCTCGGTTCCGTGATTAGCTTACTTTTCAATTTATTTTAACCTGACTCATAGCTGGTAACTAGCTTTTCATAGTCCAGATCAATGCTGCTGTTAAGAATGCAGCAAGTTGCCAATGTAACTTGTTTCTCTTCTGTGCCGAGTTGACCTACACGGTTTACAGCTAACAAACGTAACCTACTGTAAGTGGTACCTCTGTGCTGGTACTTCTCTCCCACAAATTCCCACAACAGATTATGTCATATATACAGGTTGCACACACATTCATATATACTGTACAGTTGTAGTATACACAATAGCTTAATTTGTGTAGGAGGGCAACTGAAGACAAGCTTGAATCAGATAAAAGACACAGCTTTAGGTGGGTAGCCCTGTTGTTGTTGAGATGCAAATCTCTGCCACGCTGGGCTGACTGAGGCAAGCCAAGCCTGTGCCAGGTGACTGCTCAGGTGCATCAATCAGACTGATGATGCAAGAGGCCTCAACAGAGTGTGTGGGTTTGTTAGATTGATATACTGGTATATAAATATATAGTGTGTGCACATACTGTATATCAGCTCTCAGCACTCACAGCAAAAAAAACAGTTCTTTGCTGTGCTGAAACACAGAGTCAATCATGAATGGACTGACAAAAAAGCAAAACAAAAGAAACAATTTTGATAATAGACTCTGTGAGTCATTTGCTGATTCTAGTACTCAAATGTTGGGATATTCTGCCTTATATTATAGCTGTAAATCAGAAATCTTTATGTTTGTTTTGGTTGGACAAAACAAGCAATCTGAAATATAGCTTTAGGCTTCAGATAGTGATGAGAATTTTTCACCAATTTTCTAACATGCTATAAATACTTTATTATAATCACAGGATTTATCATGATAATAATAAGTATAAGTTTTCACACTAGTTCTACAGAGGTTTTCAGACTGCTATGAGGCAGATGATCGCATAAAAAGATCCCAATATTTGCTTTACTCACAGCAAATCAATCTCTGTCATTGTTTAGAGTCACTTTAAACTGTAACCATCAGTAGAACTGATGGTATACGTCATTCTGTTCCAACAAGAATAGTCCACTGTTTCCCCGGCAATACAACCTCTAGATCACAAAGGACATGTAAAGAAAAAGTGAGCTTTCAGGACAGCAGACAGCAACAAGGCTTTGCCTGTCCAAAGATAGCTGAAGCACAGACAGAACACCTAGAGAGAGAAGACTGACAGCACACTGCGGCAGTAAATTGAAAGAAAAAAGGAAACGAAATGGTGCCCATAGTCGGCCGGATTATCATGTCCATCATGTCCGTCACACCAGGGGTCAAAGCCACAGCACTGTCCCCTTCTGTTTCGAGCTTTGAAGCCTCTGCCCTCCTTGTCACTGCCACCCAGGTGAGCCAGCAGTTGGTAGGAAGCTTGGAAAGGGTTTATCCGTACTGCGGTGGAAGTAGGTCAAACTTAGATCCCCTCCCAGGCAGGTTCACACCAATTCGCACCTTGATTCGTGTGACTCTTGCATTACTGTTATGCGTCCTAATGAGTCACGAGTAAATTCAACGTGTGGACGACCCTAAAGCAAGGTAGTATTATTAGAACTGAATATGGGGGGACTCATCTAAGAAGCCTACCACATAATCGCAGTGTCCCTGATTTGATTTTGGCCATGGACCTTTGTTGCATGGCCTTTTATTCTCTCCCCATGTTTCCTGTCTGTGTCTCCACTGTAAAGCATTTAATAAAGAAAGAATGCTAAAAAAAAAAAATCTTACAAAGAAAGAGAAAAATACAGCAAGTCAGTCTTTTTGCCAATTTGTTCCAGTAGCCAACTGTGGCTGTGCAACAAAAAAAATCCACTGCAACCCACGTAGGATTTTCTCAATATAAAAGACATGCCTGCAAATGGAGTGATTGGACACCTTGAACAGCAAAACGTGGTCAATTATTTCCCGAGAAAATATTCAAAACCACGCAGATTCAATATCCGTACACTCTCTTAGAGTCTAGCGAAGCTATTGTTATGCGGGTGACATTATCTGAACGTTAAGTCCACGGATAACGAGCGAGGAGTTCAGGGAAGGAAACACCGAGGGCATTTCCAAACCTGTGGTTCATTTTCTGCGGATAACCTGTTGCGTTTTTCCCTGTTGTCTTTTCAAACAGAGGAAAATTCAAGACAACCAAAATCCATCAGTAAAGCCAAGTCAGGACATTCACTCTGTTGATTGCTTTGATGTGTCTTGGGTAGAAACAAAAGTAAATACAGGAAGAAGGTACTGTGTTTTGGATTCTGAATGCATAAATCTGTGAGAGAGCGCTGCAGTTTTTTTTTTTTTTAAATTCTACAAGGCGCTGTTCAGCAGACCGGTCAAATCCCCTCTCCCGCAGCTGCTAAAGGTTTTTTGTCGTTGTCGTTTGTTGAAGCTAAGATGAAGATGTAGCAGTCTGTCCAAATATTAAGAAGAAAACAGACTTTGTTCATTCATTTACAAGCTAACTGTTAATTATGCTCATCCTTGTCCCAGTACACAAAGGGCGCCTGGCTCCATGAACTCTTTAGCTCAAACTTTCAGAGTACATCAGAGTTGGGTGTGATCGAGGTTGGATTGGATTCCCGCCACAATCGAACCCCTGCATGTGACACAGCTTGAGATCGGACTGTGGCCTGTTGCACCAAACGGTTGATCCACACCCTGAGTACGACTGATGTAGCCATTTGCGCAAATATCAAGAAAGACAGTGTAACGGGGTAGCACTACTGCGTTGTGTAGATTAAATGATGACTCTCTCGCTGTAACTGTTCGGCTCAGACCTGCATTTATTTTGGCACTGGTGAATGAAACAGAATTCACATCAACATCCACAGCCAGCTCTCATCGACAACAAAGTTCAGCATCACACACGAGTCCAGTAACAGCAGACTGCCACAGAGTTAACTTATGAACATAATAAAGTGACAATGCATATATATATGTATATATATATATATATATATATATATATAAAATGTGTATA
>JAJHUR010137177.1:0-10749 GCA_027495735.1 Lutjanus campechanus | reverse complement strand
AGTCAAGTACTGTCTGCTTAACTACAATTTTGAGGCACCGGTGCTGCTTGATTATTTCCATTTTCTGCACCTTTATATGTTTTACTCCACTACATTTATTTGACAACTTTAGTAACTAGTTACTTTGCATATTCAGAAAAAAATATGTAAAAGACAAAAGAGATGTAACAAGAACCCCCCCAAAAAAACGTAAAAGACAATGACATTAATGACGTTGATAACGTTAAAGACGACAAAGACGTAAGAAGACAAAAAAGACGTAACAGGATGAAAAACAACGTGAAAGACGCAGGACAAAATAATGACGAAAAAAGCCAAAACAAGCCAAAAAAACTGACCTAAAAGTTGAAAACAATGAAAAAGACGTAACAAAATGATAATCGACATGAAAGACAAAAGACAAAAACTACATAAAAGATGCAAGACAGATGAAAAAGATGTAAAAGATTACAGAAAGACACAAAACGAAAATGACGTAAGAAGCTGAAACAGACAGAGAGAGAGACTCGGGTGAGGAAAAGGTTCAGTTAGTTTTACACAGAAACAGCAGGTGGAAAAGTCCATTAGAAGGCAACTTTTATGCTTTTATACTCTGAGTACATTTCAGAGCCTGTACTTTGTCACTTTTACTTGAGTAAAGAAGTTGATTCAGTACTTCTACTTGAGTAAAGAGTACGTGTACTGTTTTACTCTCACTGCCAGAAGAAGGAGACAAAAGTTCTGCACTGCAGGTTTAAGTAAAAAATTTGAATGCAGGACTTTTATTTCTTCACTGTTACTTTAACACAAGTTCACGATCTGAGTACTGAGTACCTCTGCTCAGTCTTTAGTTTCAATCTTTTGCATAAATTCAGCCTCGTAGAGCTGCTGGCATGAGGCTTTTGTTACTTAACTTCATTCACTCTCATGTTCCTCCTCCTCTTGAGCTTCCTGTGCAGATCTGTTCCTCCTTCTTCCCTCATATCTGATTGACACACTCTCCTCTTCATTGTTAATTTATTATCAGTCTACCTCTCGGTCCAGCTGCTCTGTTACTGTAACAATACCACCACCAGATGTTTTACAACCTCCTGCCTGTATCTACAACAGAGCCTCCACATCCTCGCTGTCTGTCACAGCCTCCCCTCAGCCTTTCATCCATTCTCTCCTTCATCTCGTCCCCCCACCCCACCCCGGTGCCTCATTCAGCCCCTGCACTCTGTTTGTTTGCTCTCAGAGACACTCAGGTGGGCTGGACCTCGGCGAGTCTCTGCCTGCTCTTTGGAGGTTTGTCTGTGCAGCAGAGATAAGGTTCAGGGTCAGGACTCATTTAGAGCAATAACACCGAGGCTACCGGTGAGTGAGTGAGTGAGTGAGTGAGGGAGTGAGGGAGTGAGTGACTGTTCAAACCCAGCAGATATACGTGCATATATCATGACCATGCGTGGCTTCCCCTCTTCCTCTCACCCTTTCATGTCTGTGCGCAACTGAGAACAATATAACAACTTCAGTCTGATGACTTCAGGGTAAAGTGGTGAAAATATTCTAAATATACTGTGCACTAGTGATGTACGGGCCACAGTTAGAACCCCAGGCACTGCAGTTAATCTGGGGGGCAGTTGGGCTGGTAATAAAAATTACCATTCTAATTAACAGTGGATGGGTTGTGGGTGGGAAAAAGCATGCATTGCCCCAGAGAGAGAAAGACTGTGTGTGCCTTTACGCACAAGACACAGCAGTGTAACTTCTTTGATTATTTAATTCTGTGTTGTCTGGAGAGTTTCCTCCGTCCTGTCAAGTTTATAACTACAGTTTGGCATGCAGCCCTGCATGCAGGGAAATGAAACTGAAAGCAGCCTCTCTTGTCATTAATCAAGTAACTCATTAAAGAAAACATCCACACATCAATACAAGATGTAGTAAAGAATTCACCTTAAAGGGTTGCGCTGCTCGACATTTAAAAAATTTAGTCTACAGTTTTTAGTTTTGCTGCTTGATTGTCCCTCAATTTGCTGCGGTGACGTTACTGCATGCAGGGAAATGAAACTGAAAGCAGCTGCTCTAAAAATTTAATTGTTAAAGAAAACACTTATACATCAATACAAGAGCCAATAAAGAAATCATGGCTTGCACTTGCGCTGCTTTACATCATTTAAAACATAATTTAGTCTACAGAGACCAGTGGCCTGCCTCTCCCCATCAAGACAGAGACTGTATGCGCATTACACACGAGGCACAGCAGTGCCACTTCATTATTTAATTCTGTTTCCCCTAGAGAGTTTCCTCTGTCCTGTAAAGTTTATAACAACAGTTCTTAGTTTTTTCTACTTGAATGCCACATATTTGCTGCAGTGACATTACTGCACGCAGGGAAATTAAACTGAAAGCAGCTTCTCTAATAACTTAATTGTTAAAGAAAGCACTCATACATCAATAGAACACAATAAAGAAATCACATGGAAAGTTTGAGCTGCTTGAAATCATGTAAAAGGTAATATAGCCTTCATGAACCACTAGAGGTGCAGGTGGGAAATAGTCTGACTTCCTCAGTATGAGGGTGCACATTTACACACGAGGAACAGCAGTGCAACTTTATTAATTACTTAAATTGCTTTTTTGTTTGTTTTTTTCAATTTAATATGCTTAATTCTGCTTCCTTTGGAGAGTTTACTCTGTCCTGTTAGGTTTATAGATTAGATTTTTAGCATTTAAGCAGCAAGCCTAAATTTTCCAGATATTTGCTGCAGTGACGTTACTGCACGCATGGAAACAAAACTGAAGTTGGGATAAAATCACTTTTAACATGTATTATAGTTGTATTTCTTATATTTTTCTGATGCATTTGTGTGTAAATAATGAAACAATATTTTTCTAACCCTGAACTGGACTGTCATTATAAGTACTTATAGTATATAAGTATAATAAAAGAATTAATGCATAGAAATTCTGCAAAATGAACCAAAATGAACCTGCAGAAGGTTTTAAAGAACTCATCACGTGTGGCACATCTATCCAGCATATTTCTCTTTCATGTCGCTGCTCCAGGCCTCAGGTTCACGTCGAGTGTCCGATTTTGAACATCTCTGAGGGGGTTTGAATCACTCATGAGGCAGAGTCCCACTTTTTTTTTCTTTTTTTTTTTTTTCTCCCCGCTGTCACCTTTGCCTTTGTCTCTGCCTCAGTTCTCCACATCTGACAAGTTGACACCAAAGCCTTGTTTTATCCCTGCTCCTCAAGCAGCGGATGACACTTCATTCAGGTGGAGAAACACGCAGTGAGTGACACATTACTGCTGATGAACAGAAGGAGCCAGAATATACAAGATACCTCATCCTGAGGCGGAGACGAGGCTCGGTGGAGACAGAAGGAGCACGATGGGGACTCGTACTGTAAGACCGAGGAATATATTGCAAACATCAAGATTCTCCAGCAGCAGTGGTGGTAAGTATATTTACTCAACTCAACTTTTACTTTACCTGAGTATTTTACATTTAAGAGGGACATATTGTATTTATTACTTCACTATACAGTACATTTACTCACATTTTACTTTACAAACTAAGATTTTTGCACAAAAACCATGCAAAGAGCTAATAAAATATGATAATTTGATATAAATTAAGCCACACAAGAGTTTATACAAGACAGAATATTAATTTGCTGCTATCTGTATCATTGTTTAAGACGCAAACATTCCATGTTTTATTTTGAATAACTATTTTATTGGCTAATTTAGAATTGTACTGTTGGTTGGACAAAACAAGCATGGATTCAATGCAATGTTTTTCAAGGGAAAAAGGAACATTTTTGTACAGTACCAGTCCAATAGGTTGATGGGTTTATGGCTCAGGTGGTAGAGCGGGTCGTCTGCAGATCGCAGGGTCTGCAGTTCGATCCCCACCTCCCCTGGGTCGCATGTTAAAGCGTCCTTGGGTAAGACGCTGGATCCCCAGCCACTGAGAATTCCTGAATTGCCGGTCCCAAGCCTGGATAAATGGGATATGGTGCCTCAGGAAGCCTACACCAAATCAAATGCGGATCTATATCAGGTTGAGCGAATGAGCGACTGATCCACTGTGGTGACCCCCCAACAGGTGAAGCCAAAAGTGAGGGGGAAAAAAAGTTGAATGAACTATCCCTTTACATGGCTTTATTTTCTGGCATTTCCACTCAGGTGTTTTTATGCCTTTTTATGCAACAATATGGATGAAAACCCACCAAACCAAACCATTTAGTGATCAGTTTAAAGAGCAGAAGCAAAGATCAGACTGTAAATAGACTGAACCGAGAGAAACATGCATAAAGGTGAATTTTGCGTGGCAGATAAAAAAGGCCCAGCCGCACCAGATCCTGCTGAAGAAGAAAATCACCTTAACAGGTAATTAAAGAGTCACACATTAGCACCAATCTTTAAACAACCCACTAAGTTTGAGATAGCAGATTTAATCTGGTAAAACACATTAATTAACTGCTCCTCACACTTTAATACAATATAAAGGTAATAGATGCCCTCAGGTGAAATTTAACAAAGGCATATAAATTAACTTTAATGTATTAATTCCCTTTTATTTTTTCTTTATCGTAAATCTCACAGGGGGATTAGGCTACATTACACAGTTACACGGTGTGGCGACTGGCGAGGAATTATTGCAGGAAGGTCAAACGTAATCAACGGGGGCAATTTTGATATTAAATTCAGGCTGTTTCTTTTCAGGTGGTAATGGGTCTGAGTGAAATGATCACTTAATTCTGCTGAAAGCTGGTTCGCAGGCTTGTTAGGTAAGTGAATAAATGGTGACTATAAATCACCTGACAGGGATGATGTGGAAGACACCGCTCAGGCGGCTCTGGAGGTATTAATTAGTATTTAATTATAAACCCCTGGTCATAAATATCAATAAAAGCTTGCACACATTTTCACTTGGGATCAGACACACTAATGTCTGGAGGAGCCTCGTGGGAGGATTTTCCAGCTCTGGGAATGTCAAAAAAACAGAAGGGTCGGGTAAAAACACAGACCTGGCGACCCGGCGTCATGTCTTTACAGTTCCTACCCGCTTGCTAGCATGCTAAATTGTTAGCATCCGTGTTGCAGCCGTGTTCTTACGACTTCTGATGTTGCAATCACGAGCTTTTAAGTTGCACGTGAAGGCAGCAAACAAATTTGAGCGAACCTTTTATCAGATACTTCTGACTTTAAACTGTTTGTCCATTTATTTTATCTATTTCAAATGATTATCTTTTACTTTAGCTAATAATTCCAACATTGTAGACGACTGTAGCCGACTTGCAAGTACTGTTGCACAAATTCTGAGCTCATGATACCTTGATAATTAATTTATTGAACAAGGTATTTATTGAACTTGTAAAATGTTCTCGTTTCATGTCGATGCTGAGTGTCATTTTGTGTTTATGTTTGTTTTCATGCCTCTGTAATTTATTGAGATATCTGTAATGTGTTTATTCTTGAATACAGCTCTAATGGCATAAGACTAAAGGCCTGATGGCGGGTGACTAAGGCGAGGACGCAGCAAAGAAATAAGACGTGTCCAAGCAATGAAGGTTGTTTCAAAGAACCGACCTGCGTCTGTGTCGTTGTGAAGAGAGCTACATGTCACCTGTTTATTTATCAGGTACATTCAGCTATTTCAACCACTCACTTTTAGACAACTTTAAACTCTTAAGCCAAAACTTTTAGCTATTCATTACAAGCATTTTTCTATGACTTTAGTACAGTTGCAGAGAACAACAAATGCACTGCAACTTAAGAAAACACATGCAAATACACAAAAAGCAAATTAATGAAACAGTTCGACAACACATGAGCAGCATCTGGAAAAACACACTGCAAATACATGAATACACTGAAATTCACACAAAACAACCAGATACACAAACGTGCCACTCAGATTATTAACACGTTCAGTTTAGCTCCGGTTCTTACCCGAGGACTGATTTCACACATCATGTAAAATAAACATCAGCTGATAAAGCCTGTTGTTAATATATGTATATTTTATTCTGTGTTTTTTTCCTCTGGTTTTCTTGTTTCTTTTCTTTTTTTTATGTCTATTTATTTATTTATTTATCTACTTTTTAATCTATCATATTTTCCTAATGCATGTTGGTAAATTTAAGTTTTGGTTCTGTTCTGTTGTATATTGATAAACTCTCTTTCTCTTTTTTTAAGCCATGGAGACAAATGGAGGTTCACATTATGAAAATGTCCATAATTATCAATAATAATGTACCTGAAGCTGCTTACGGCTACATTATAGTGTTTTTAAACCATTTATTAGATTTTTATATTATTTATAAATGCTTTGTGTCCTCTCTACAAAATGAAACTGAATGATTAAATAACTTAAATGAATAACTAATTAAATTATAAGTGATTTTCTTGTTAAAAGCAGCATTTCTTCTGCCACATCATTCCTGAGATATTTTTGAAATCACCCTTCACATCTGAAAAGGCTCCGGTGAGGAGATGATACTTAATACTGGGGCTAAAGAGCCTCACTATCAGCAGCACTTGTTAATGCCAATCAACAGGCGGCGAGGCCCCCGCTCTGTTGCTAGGAGACAGGAGAGGATATTTTCAATCGGTCCGGCGAGACACTGATTGGACTGTCATTACTGACCGCCGGTGTAACTGACCGTGAGCGCAATTACTCGAGTTTTCATCCCGAGAGCAACCATTTCTGAATCAAGCAAATTTTATAAACTGACCAAAACAGCTGTTGAACTTTGTGTGGGGATCGAGGAACGTCACGGAGAACACAAACATAGAACGAGAGGTCGTCTGTGCTCCATTAAACACCAAACGACTGAAGGACCTGATTAAATAAATGTGCACATCAAGAGAAAAGCTTTTAGCAGAACTTCACTACTCTCTGTTCTTCCTGAAGGGCTGTGGTTCTACCCAGAACTATATGCCTCTGAAGAACCCTTCTTTGAAGAAAGGGTTTGCAAAGGATTCTTGGTAAGAATAAGGGTTCCATTAAGAACACTTTTATTCCAAAGAAGCATTTTTGGAAAAGTTCCTCAAGGATGATTGAAATCCAGGATCTTTGTACTGTAATATAAAAGGGTTCTCAGTAGAACCCCCTGGGTGTGTTGTAGATAAAACACTTGAAAGAAAAAAGATTCTCAATAGAACCCCCTTAACGGGTTCCAGATAAAACCCTTAGAATATAAAAAGGTTCTCAGTAGAACCCATTTGGTGGGTTCTAGATCAAACCCTTGGAATGTAAACGGGTTCTGAGTAAAACCCCTGAGTGGGTTCTAGATAAAACCCTTGGGATGTAAACGGGTTCTTGGTAGAACCCCCTGTGCATGTTCTAAATAAAAGCCTTGTATATATAAAGGTTTTCAGTAGAACCCCCTCGGTGGGTTCTAAATAAAACCCATGGAAAAAAATGTTTTTGGTAGAACCACCTAAATGTGTTCTGGGTAAAACCCTTGGAACCAAAAATGTTCTCAGTAGAATGCACTCGGTGGGTTCTCAATAAAACCCTTGGAATATAAAACGGTTCTCAGTAGAACCCCCTGGGTGGGGTCTGGACAAAATCCTTGGTATATTAGAAAAAAGGTTCTCGGTAAAAACTCGGTTCTCGGTAGGATGGGTTCTTGTTAACACCCTTAGAAGGTGGAGAGATTCTGGATAGAACCCCCAGAGAAGTTTCTGGGTGGAACCATTACACCAGAGAAGGGTTCTCCTTCAGAACCTCTCTTTCACAGACGGTTCTAGGGATAACTCTTTATGTCGGGTTTTAGGTACAAAGTTCAAGCCAAAGAACCGTTTATGGTTCTAGTTATCACCTTAATTTCTAAGACTGTGCTGATTGAAATGGAAAATAATCGGATGAATGAAGCCGCTGTTCCTCCAGGTTCTCCGTTCCGGAGGATTTTGTTGTGCAGAAGTGGAGAAGTGGCCTTTCAGGAAACACCTAATTGCTATTGGCTGTTCTGCTCGCTGTGACATTTATGAAAACTTTATGGACAGCAATCGCTCCAGCTTGTGACATTTTGGATTCCCTTTAAAGCCGTGAATATTGAAGGTTCTCTACCTTACGGGCCACGGGACTCAAAATGAAAACAACAAGCGCTCCCACACGGAGCCTCGTTGGCTCGGATGAAAGAGCGACGAGAGAAAAGAGAGCGACAGTGTTTTCATCCAGGAAGGACAGATTATAAACAGGACGCTTCCTGGTGGAGACAAAGGTCCTGTTTGGTTTGAAACAATCTTTTCCACGGCGTTGAACCCTGCAGGTAATTGAAATGATGAAATAATAAACGGATGTTCCAACTCCGGCAGAGATGCAGCGGCGACGGTGAAGTGTGATGCCGTTGGCTCGTGTTTGATGTGTGAAAAGACACCAGCTCCAGCGAACTGGCTCCGGTTTACTGGCGCTGCAAACAGGGACGGTTACACTCCAGCAAGATAATCAAACATTTCTCAAGAGCAGATAAAGACGACAGACACACAAACTACAGGAAAACTGCTGGTTTGTGTGTTTTAGGCCGGAGATACACTCGCTGTTTAACCACTCGTTTGTGTTTGCGTAGGAGGACGTGCAGAACCGTCGCTCCAAATGGACGCAGGATACGCGAGGTAGCCATGATGTGAACATGTAGTTAAAAGCCTCACGATGCTCCACCGCACTGGCGTGGCTACTTCATTGAAACTTTGTAGGTGGCGCTGTCCTGCCATTTTGCCACTCATGCACAGTTTTCACCATGACTCCTTGCTTTTTATTATTTTGTTTTTGCAGCCGGTTAGCTTCCAGTCGTTATGCTAGGCAAAGCTAACTCGCTTCTAACAGAGAGTGGCGTCATCTAAAGGGGCTTTCACGTGATAAGAAATTTGCCCCTCGCTCACCGCCAGGTAGGGCGCAGAGGCGCCGAGCGGACGCGGCGGAGCTCAGGGGTTATGTCTATTGACTGTTGCTATGCAACACCAATGCTACTTGTCACTCAGGAAAGAAGACGAGGAGGAGGAAAGAGATTATATACGTATACGTATAATACTCACAAACCCGATATCCCGATCTGACTACTGACATTTCGCCATGCATCGCTCTTCCTGCCGAGATCGTGGTATGTTGGGGGAACTCTTCTTCCTTTTTCTTGCCCTCCTCCGTTTGTATGTGTCGCTTTTGGCTACGTCACAGTGAGCTGTCATCTCATTGGTTGCGCTTTGAAAGGTCAGTGGCAAAAGAGGTCAAAGTTCAAGTAATTTGAACTTTGAGCGCAATCACGAAAAATTTAAATTCACCCCAAAATACGCAACCTGGCCAAGTTTTATGCCATTTGCATCAACACAGCAAAAGTTATGCAAAAATAAAATTTAAAAAAAACACAAGAAAATGTCCAGGCACCCAGGAGGGTTGACAAGTTTTTGACATTTTGTCTAATTTAATTTGTCCAATTTTGACTAATTGGCACATTAATTGGTAATAAATATAATAATAATACAGTATGATTGCAAAAAGGGAATAAGTGTACATCGGTACACAGCATCTCTTTCTCCAAATACAGACAGAAAGATGATTAAAGTCTCACTTTATAACTTTATCTAAATATTTTTGTGACATGCAAATTTATGCCCCAGCGTCAACACGCACAATGTCCTCCAAACATGAAGATTCTCCATCACAGCATCAGCATCTCTGCATGTGTGCATGTGTTGAGATGATATTACCACTGCCAGACACCACAGCTAATTACATAAGTTGGCGTGACAGTCACGGTGCATTAAATCAATGGGATTGTGCATAACGGCAGCTCTGATATGGATTAGGAACAGAAACCAGAACATCTCTCGCTGAAAACGCTGACGCAAACGCGTGCTGGTTAACCTCCTGTTAATCTCATAAATCACATGTTACCTACCTGCATATAAAGTTGTTGGTGAACTAATCTGACTGCACAAACAGAATAAGTAAAAGCCTTTAAAACTCTTTAAAGTTCTTGTTTGCGTTCCTCGCTGCTTTAAGGCCGCTGAGGGCCGTAATCTGACAGCACATCTGTAGTTTAGGGGCCACTTGTGTTGCAGCGGGGCAGGTGGACCGTTCTCCCCGCAGTCACCCCACTGTGCCTTCATTTGCATACTGGATCAGATTATCATTACATTATGTATTCCAAGGACAAGCCTGAGCGTGATGGATGATTGGTGCAGTCTAGTAATCTTCACCAAGGTGCTTTGTCCAACCTCGTATTTCTGCCTCGAAACCGAGCGGCGGTGATGTACCGCTCTGCTGCTCCAGGGTCAGACGCCCTGTCCACGGCTCAATTCAGGGATACCATCAGTTAATATCTAAAAATTAATTTAATTTAATCGTTTTACAGGTTAGATTGATGTATACGTTCAGAGTCATGTTCATACTTCGTGGAGGCAACAGATGCTGTTTTTTTTGATAATTATTCATTGTTTTGAATCATTTTTTAATTAAAAAAAAGTCCAAATTCTCTGATTTCAGCTTCTTAAATGTGAATATTTTCTGATTTCTTTACTCGTCTATGACAGTGAACTGAATATTTTTGTGTTTTGGACAAAACAAGACATCCGAGGGCGTCAACTTGGGAAACAGTGATCAAACCACTGATCGATTAATCAAGAAAAGATGAAGATGACGGTTAGTTGCATCCCTAATGATAATTCTAGCATCTTACAACATTTGTGTATTTTATTATGAAAGACAAATGACTAAACAAAAGTGGTAGTTAAAGAAAAAAAAATCCTGTGAAGTGGGAAAAATCCACAGAAAA
>JAJHUR010137176.1:29059-44157 GCA_027495735.1 Lutjanus campechanus | reverse complement strand
CTGCCAAAAAGCTAAATAGTGAACTTTTTAAACTCAGATTTTATGTATATAGTGGTGTGTTCTTTATTCTGACTGTTTAGATTTGAAACAAATTAGAATTTGATTAAAAATGGCAATATATCACCTTGCTTATGGTACATAATATATCAAAATATATTGAATCGCAACCCCAGTATTGTAATATTTATCGTATAGCCCAATTCTCGCCAATACACAGCTCTACTAAACACCATGCTACACAGATAAAGAGCAACACATGTGTGTGTAATGTCACCAGAAACAACAGTGTTGTCGAACCTTAGATATTGTCATAACCATACAATGTTTATATTAGGGCTGCAACTAATGATTATTTTCACAGTCGATTAATTGGTCAATTACTGTCGCAAATAATTGATTAATAATTGTTTGTTTAAAATATCAGAAAATGGTGTAAAATGTTGATCAGTGTTTCCCAAAACCTAAGATGCTGTCCTGAATTGCCTTGTTTTACTCACAACTCAAAAATATTCAGTTTACTGTCATAGAAGAGGAAAGAGACCAGAAAATATTCACATTTAATAAGGTAAAATCAGATTTTTTCTTAAAAAATTACTCAAACCCATTATCAATTCTCAACATAGTTGGCAATTAATTTAATAATCAATTAACTGATTAATCATGACCTCTTTTCAAGACCTCTTTTCACCCAAAACACTTGAACTTGTTTAATCATTCTGATTATTTCGTTAGTTGTTGGTTGAAAGATAGAGAGATACCGATTAGTGTGAAGGCATTACTCCCAAGTCATGATTCACTGGTGAAATCTGGTCGACACAAAGACGTAATTTCAACACATTTAATGTTTCATGTGATAAATACAAACTATACAGGCTGTGTGCTGTCAGCAAGAAGATTCCGGGATGTTGTAATTGGAGATGTTCTTAATGTACTAAGTACTAAGATATTAGTACTTATATATTGGTTGCAGCTTGTACTATTCCAAAAGTATATACACTGGGATGTATTATAAAGAGTGACAAAGACACTTAAATTAACACAATGCTGTGGTGAATGAGTAAGTGGGCAAAATGGGTAAAATACAGGGATTTCATTCAGACAAGTGGGTGGAGCTTTTTTTCCTGGTCTTCAACTGAGAAATTTAGATGTAGTTTCTTGGTGAAGGTCCAAAGTGACAATAGGCTATTTATTTATTTTTATATATTGTAGAGGATGAAAAATGTCACAGCTGAAAATCCTTGTGAAATATAGTCTAAATGCAAATGTTCAGTCAATGTTGGTGAAAAAACTTCTGAATGTCTTTTCACAAGTGACCATATTCGCCTTTTACATATGATATTTACATATGGATTAATCTAATACATATGACAGGTACATGGCATATAAAACGGTTCTTAAAAGCCAAAACTTCTACAGGCAGGTTCTGACCGTTGAATAGGGAACATCAAGTGTACATTTTTAAGAATTTCATCTTTTGTGAATTTCTTCAAAAATGTAGATTTCTATATCTATTCTAATCTCGGAGAGCCACCTGATTGATGTAATGTTCTTAATAAGTAACTAATTTTAAAATGAGAAGTGTGGACTTATCGTCCTGTCAGTTGTTTCATTATTAGGTTTGTACAGTTAGATGAACCCAGGATGCTTAGTTACTGACAGACACTAGTCCATGCATCTTAAAGAAAACTGAGACTACACTATACAGAAAACTTTATTCAAAACTTTGCAAATCTGCGCTGGTTGCATCTGGCAGTTTTGGTGGGTACATTTGGGTACATGTGTTGCCTGGCGGAGATCTGTTCACAACAAAGTGCACTCTTGTAGTTCAGTTCATTAATTTGAGTCACTCACTGTTTCCCAAAGTTCCTCAGGTCTTGCGATGCTGCAGTGAGTTTGTTGAGACACATGGAATCGTGGATGGGATCTACAGGTTGTCTGGAGTGTCGTCCAACATACAGAAACTCAGGTAAGTTATGTGTGTGTGTGAAACTCTTTGAACCTTTATCTGCAAGTGTACTGTATACACCATGAAGTTTGTGTTGTGTTAATACATTATAAAGTCAATCTGTGTGTTCATACAACCAGGGGGGAATTTGAGAATGACGCGAGTCCAGATCTGAACAAGGATGTGTACCTGCAGGACATCCACTGTGTCAGTTCTCTGTGTAAAGCTTATTTCAGAGAGCTGCCCAACCCTCTGCTCACATACCAGCTGTACGACAAGTTTGCTGTGAGTAGCTCAGACGTGTAAACATTTCACACATTTTACGCCCTCTTGTGTGTCCTTTGAGTGTGTAAGACTGATCACAGGGGTGTAAAGTACCACCTGCACAGAAAGTACAGATCTCCCAATGACTGTGGTTCTCTATATGCAATAATCATGTCTAAATGGACCCCATACCCATGAAAGATCTTGCAAGAGAGATCATTTTAACCCAAATCTTGCTCTTCCCCTAACCTTAATCAAGTATTTTTTTGTTCCTAAATCTAAGCAGATCTTAACCACAGTGTTATCACATTGTGAAACATTATTAGTTTGAACAAAGTGCACAATGAAGAAACAATACATACAAATCTCAAAAGAGTTTTGCAAATCTAGGCAATCTATGCAGTGAAAGAATTGCTAGCCATATTACCAGGGGTGGGAAAAGTATGGACATCTTTTACTTCAGTAAAAATACAAATACCATAGTTTGAAAATACTCCATTACAGGTAAAAGCCCTAAATCCAAAATGTTACATAACTAAAAGTACAGAAGTGTTTATTAAAGTGGCAATCCTTTAAGATTGGTTGATTTGGCAAGACCTTGTTGTTATTGGTGGTAACGGCAAACGTGGTCTGATACTACAGGTCACAGATGTTTGTGAGGCAGCCGAACAAATGATTGTTGTTTTAATAAAGAAGTCAGGCAATAACTGGACTTGTTCCATCACTCTCTGAGCAATCGCCAGATTTTTATGCTGCACATGAGTCATGAGTCTGTAAACGTCAGGGCATAGTGAGAGGATTTGGTTACCTCGCTGATGAAGTGGAGGCGTGCAGCCTGTCACCTCTTCATTTAACAGCTCAATGAAATTATGAAAATGACCGTTGTTTCGTAGACACATTGATGAACAACTGTGGTCAGTGCTAAGCTCAGTGACAAACACGTGACTACTTCATAATAAAAGTCATCTTGTGTTTCATCAGATAAATGCTTTTAATGTGTTGCAGCAGGAGGAAATGTCCGGTTTGCATTAGCAGTAACTTAACACAGCATTTTTTCTATGAATTTCACTACAGACACCCAGTTTGTAATATTACAAATATATAACTATTGCAATACTTTCATGAGTGGGCCATAGGCTCAATCATCATTGTATTACCTCATTCTTTGATAGATAGTGACTCGGCAGACATGCGTTTAAATGACAATCTTCAAGATACCCAGTTTTAAGTATCAAAAGTACTCAGTGCAGAATGGCTCCTTTCAAAGTTTTACGTTATTATAAAATATTATAGTATAGTTATAGTATTCCAATTTTAACACAAAGGAATACTTGTAAGAGCAATTTAATGTTGTAGTTTGTAAATGTGGAGCCAATTGTAGAGACTGCATCATATCAAATAAACATCAGATGCAAGTGTCACATGTTGTAAGTAGAATGTACAAACAAACATTTACTTATTAAATAAACAGTGATAAATTATATCATCATATTGATCCAAACACATGTTCGTGTTGCAGGAGGCTGTGGCCATCCAGCTGGAGGAGGAGAGGCTGGTAAAGATCAGAGATGTGTTGAAAGAACTACCAAGACCACATTACAGGTACACTGAGACCATCTTTTACTGATGTCACACCATCTGTTTTCTCAACTAAACCTGCATAAAAATCATCAGTCTGTGTTACGTAAGCAGGTAACAGTCTGCATTTCTCTGCAGTTATACCAACCAGTGGGTACCATTACAGTTTTGTTACATTATTTAACTGAAGGATTACATTGGATTAGTTGTGTGATCCCAGAAATTGGGGCATCCACAAGCAGCCTCCCTGCCTCTTTGTTCAGGCTTTGTCTACTTCCTATATACATAGAAAAGTTGGTGGTTTTGTCTGGAATTATACTGTTGTCACTTTGCGCAGCACACCTATAGAAATACACGGTAGATCTCAGATTTTGCCCTGAAAATCCTGTATCATATGGTTTTGGTTAGTTAACACAGAAACAGACAATTTAGCCACAGTTTTTGAAAGATTTGACTTTGTTTTTCACTCACTGACTTGTGCTCCAGCTGGAATCTCTTTAACTCTTCACTTCCTCTCCATCAGGACTCTGGAGTTTCTGATGCGTCATCTTGTCAGGATGGCTTCATATTCCTCAGACACCAACATGCACGCCAGGAACTTGGCCATCGTCTGGGCACCTAATCTGCTCAGGTTTGCTAATATCAGTTACATACATCAATATGTGTTGTGTGATGTGTGCATCTCTGGGAATGACGCCATCCCTCATTCTGCCATGAAGAAAACTAATATAATATTCTTAAAGGGTTAATTGTGATTATTGGGATTATTTGAAGTGGGGTTGGAGTTTGGAAAAAAAGACAGGAGTACCAGTACAGGAGTTAAGCAATGACCTGAAGTGGACAGGGTCAGCAGCAAACATATTTTAACCTCCTTAAAAACAAGATCAGTTTAAGTATATGCTATATTTTGAATACTTTCATTGCTTTACCTTTGCTGTCAGACAACCTCTTCCGATGGGACACCTCCATTAGATAAATGAAATGTCACTCTCTCCAAAGCAACCAGACTTCATGGGCAAAATCAGTCATTTTTTCCCACAGAAAAGAAGAGTTTCTGGTCTACCGCTGCCTTGATCAGTTGGTTAGTTTGTGTTGTTGTGTGACTTTTGTGTTTTGAAAGGTTAGCTTGGATCACTGAAGTCTCACAATAACACAAACAAACTAACACATAGAAGCAGCAGTAGACCAGCAACTCTCTTTTCTATGACGTAAAATTACTGTTTCTGTCAAAGACGTTTGGTAGCTTTGCAGAGAGCGATATTTGACATATTATAACAGCAGTTGACCCTGTCCACAGCCGCACATTGCTTAGCTTCTGCTCTTGTCTGCTTTTCCAAGCTGTGGGTGTGGCGACCACGATCTACACTGACTATGGATAAGTACCTTGTACAGTCCCACTTCAAATAACCCAAACTATCCCTAGAAGAATATCACAATTTATGTATATTTCATGTATATGATCAGCCAGTTGATCTGTATGTTAAGGTCCAAGGACATTGAGGCGTCTGGGTTTAACGGTACGGCAGCTTTCATGGAGGTCAGGGTTCAGTCCATTGTGGTGGAGTTCATCCTCACACACGTCCCTCAGCTGTTCCCTGAACTAGGTAACAAACTGATAATAACACTGAGCTGCCATTTTCTTTCACTTCATCTATTCTGTATAAACTGCTGAACAAATACATTTTATCACTAAATTACTTCTACTGTTTTCAGGTGTATCAAGTGAGAGAAGGAACTCCCTCCCATCCCCAACAGCAGCATCCAGTCACGAAGAAAAGATTTACAAATCTGCTCCTACTCATGTCCCCAACTTTGGTAATATCAGTCCAGGAGACGGTCCTCTACCCATAAGACCCTACCACGCTATCATTGAAGGCACTGACAAGTGAGTACACCCATTCATTTAAGTTTTTTACACAGAGGTGAAAGGTCATCCTCTGCGAGTTTGAGTGATGTAACTTGGAAAATAAACAGATTTATAAAAGTGACATTTAAAAGGAATGTTTACCCATTTACCACACAGGCATTTAGAGAATCTTATCACGTTAGGCCTGATTTAAGTGTACAATACCTGTGGTGAAATCATGCATACAGTGTTTGTTGCCATGATAAAATTGCATCAAGTAATTGAATGTTAGAAAACAAGTTCTTGAATTATCTCGTCTGTGTCTTGTTCAGGAGGAAAGGATCTCTCAAGGGCAGGAAGTGGATGTCCATCTTCAACATTGGAGGACGATTCCCCGACCCTCGACGGAGACACAAACACTCTGCAAAAGGTACAAAACTTTATTTCTGTTGAAAATGTGAAAACTAACTGATTTATAACCAAACTGTTTGGTGACGATTATGACAACTTGGACTTTAAAAAACAAAACATGAAAAAACATCTGTCTACAGGAGATTTAAACTTATGTGCAATTTGTTTCTTTATTTTCACCACAATTCGATATATGTTGTTTGTTTCTTTCTTTGTTTTCTTCTTTACTTTTATTTTCTTAAATAACTGTTTTTTTGTTTCAGAGAAAGAAAGGCCAGCTTTGAGACCAGCAAGAAGCATGGACTCCCTCAGCACCCCGTCCTATCCAAATGAAGGTGCTGCTCTTGTCACACATTTCCCAACTAATTTTTTCAGAACACTAAATAAATAATGTAAATATTTCACCAATAGACAAGACTAATAATTAACTCTACACACACTAAGGATAAATATCTGTTTCTATATAATTTGACTGTTTTAACTGACCTGTGGAGCAAACACATCTCAGGGTCAGTTCGCCCCAAAAAACGATCAAAATAAATGTATAGATAGATAAATAGAAATTCCCCCTTGTGGCAGAACTTACACATTGTGTATGTGAATGAAACTTCATTTGTGTTGCTCAAATAATAAAAAAAGACATTTATACTACTCAAAAAGAAGAAACAATGTGCCTGTAACCCGTAATCATCAGGCCACCATTGTAGGTAAGAATTTGTTTTTAATGACTTGCCTGGTTAAATAGGGGTAAAATAAATAAATAAAAATAAATGAACGTACTGTCTTCTTTTAGAGAAACTACACCATGCAGTTTGTTTAATACAGAGGCAATAGTGGACTCAACAGAAATTCTCACATCAGCAGCGGCCATTTTGGTTTTCTGTGAAACTGTCCGAGCTGGTCAAATTCTCAGAAAGGGGGGGGGGGGGGGCAGATTTATCTGCCAGAGCAAATGAAAACATAAGCTCAGTGGATTTGTCTGGTAACCAGGCCTGTGAAAAGTAGTTTCAGGGGAAAATATTGACAGTGAAGACTGTGTATTATCCAGAGTAAATGGGGCATTGAAAGACACAACAAAAGCACCACAAACAAAAGCTTCAGATACAAACCCCACACATAAATACATAAAACTGATAAATGGAGAAAAAAAACTTTTCTGGTCTGTGTGTACTGAAATCTGAAAATGTTTTGCCTGCAGATGTCTACAACTTTTTTTTGTTAACAGTCATACAACTATTGTTGCCTGTTTTTATTCCAGGTTGCAGACGTCCTGCCCAGCGCCCTCCTTCCACCAACATGTCCCCCTCCCCCCAGCCTGGCTCAGATATTGCAGCATCAAGCGGTGCATTAGGTGGCAGTGAATATGCTGTAACCTACCGCAGGGGAACAGGGTTAGTGAGTGGGGGTGCAGGGATCCAGGGCACCTACACGGCTCTCGACCCTGAAGGTTTAGGAGTCACAGGCAGTGAGACTCTTCAGTCCAGATCTCCGGGACTGTCCAGTAAAGTTGGCAAGAGAGCAGCCATGCACATCACAGGGCCCACCTTGGTTACTGTGCCCCTGCACATCACCTCTAACCTGGCGTTAGGGGTGCTGCAAGGGGGTGGGGGTGACAGGGTCATCCATCGTGGCAGGGATAAGGATGGAGCGGACAGAGTGGAGAGTAAGGAGGGAGGAGAGAAGGTGGAGAGGAGGGAGAAGAAGGTGGAGGATGGTAGAAAGGTTGAGGAAGAGAAGAATCACAGGGGGAAAGTGACAGACAGGGAGGGGGTTGTGGTTGCAGAAGGGAAGACAGCTGCAGGTGCAGGCGAGGAGGAAAAAGCTGAAGGAAAGAAAGAGGAGGAAGAGGAGGAGGTCAAAGATGAAGGTGGACAGAAGCCGGAATTAGTGATGGGAGGTCAAGGAGTGTCCAGAGAGCAACGGGCCAAAAGCCTGACCTCCAACACTGAGGAAGATGATGATGAAGATGCTGCCATTGATGACAAGGATGTTGATGAAAATGATGAATACATGGGTAAAGTCACATTTTTCATAACCATGATCTCCTGTATTGTAAATATTACAGTGCTAACTAATGATTATTTTCATTTCAGTATCTATTCTTACATACTATTTTTTTGTGGGCTAAAAAGTCTGTGTGAGGCTTACAGGGATGAAAGAAAAACAGCACAGTTTTTTACTCAAATGTATGTGTATTTTCTAAATTATTGGACATATTCACCTAATCTGGGCTTTAAAAAATAAATAAATTTCACTAACTGAGGAGGAAATACAGCTCACAAAAAGAAGATATTCTGCAATGAGGGGCCACATGTAGACATTGCTTCATTTTAAGAGGTTACAAGCCAAAAAAGTGGAACAGTTACCATAAAACTACATTATTTTGATGAAGCATTCTTGCTGTTTAGTATGTTGCATTTATCGTGTACCACATGGATGTAAATAATGTAAGATCACCCCTAATCTTTGCCTGTGCTTCATATACAGACATGAAAGGAGTTAGTTTTCAGCCAGAGGTGACTCAGAGTGATGATGACCGTGAGTCTGACACTTCTGACATCCTCAACTCCACTGAGGCGGAGGGGGACGACCTGGGGCTGTCCGGCTACGTCCAAGATAACTTTGAGTTCCTGGACCAAATGGACTGCAGCGCCCTGGACCACATGGACTGCAGTGTCTCCTATCAGGTGTGTGTTGTTTTATCTGTACTGTACAGGTGAGTTCTGAACAGTATTCAAAGCTGGAAAATATTTCTTAATACATTTTCTTTGGAGCAAAAGTAGGTTTACTATGGAAGACCATTTCTAGCAATAAAAGATAAAGGTAAATCATAGGGATATTTTCTTAATTATGAGATAAAAAATTGAAATTATGAGATGAAAAGTTTTTATCTCACATTTATGACTTTTTATCTAATGATTTTGACTTTTATCTCAACATTTTGACTTTTTATCATAATTATGACATTTCATTTAATAATTTTGACTTTTATCTTCTAATTTTCAGCTTTTTGTGATAATTGGGAATTTTTATCCTTTGTATCATGATTATGATTTTCTCAGAATTTTGACTTTTAAACTCATAGTTTTGGCTTTTTACCTATAATTATAACTTTTATCACATAATTTCCATGTTTTATTTAATAATTATGGCTTTTTATATTATAATTTTGACTTTTTAATTTTGATTTTAATTAATGTCTAATTCTAATTTTTTAATCTCATCATTTTGATGTTTTATGGAGTAATTAGGACTATGATCTCAATGTTTGACTTTTCATCTTATAATTTTGACTTTTTATCTCATAATTTCAACTCACCACAGGGATATTTTTTTCTTTTACTAGTGGAAATGGGCTTCCATAGTTACAGAGGAGAGAAATAAAAACTTCTCCCTTGCACTCCTGTTCACTTCCTGCCTCTCTTTACCTGTCAGGTGAACGAGTTCTCCGTTGAGCCTCCTGGTCACTCAGATGATGAATATGAAGTCATGGAACAAGCTCAGCCTCCACATCGTTCTGCAGAGCCGCAGACACACCTGGAGCCGAGCCCTGAAACACACACACACAGTCCGACAGAGTTAAAGCCACACAGGCCGCTCAGCCTCGACATACACAGCCGACACACTAAATCCCTCAGCCTGCCTTACATGACCTCACCTGTCCGCGGACCAGACGAGATGTCCTCTGAAGATGAGTTGGCAGGGGACGACAGTGATGATAATGATTATGACTGTAGTGAGGACGATGATGATGGCATGTTTGTTAAAAGCCTTCCTTGTGATTTCTTTTTAAACAATTTGAGTGGGCTTGAACTTGAGGCTGATACACAAGACAGTTACACTCCTGATGGAGTTCCTGAACACGAGTTACAGATCTCTGAGGAACAGGAACACCAGTCAATGAACTCTGAATTTCCTGCATGTAAAGAATCAACTGTTGGAGATGAGGAACAGGCAGAAGTGAAAGACAAAGACGATGAAGATGAACTGGAAGAAAAGGAGTTAACAAAGATGGAAGAGGAAGATAAAGATGACCAGGGAAGAGACCAACCAGAAAACAACAGGCAAAGGTGAAACAAATTCCTATTTGACATTCAAATACATAACGTAGTATGTATAGCAAACCTGTTATCAACTCAGTTCTGAACATTAACTCAGTTATCATGCAAGTGCATTTCATAAGCTTTACTGTTAAGACATTTAGCACAAGATACACCTTTAAAGCAGCTTTAACCAATAATTTCATACAAACAATGAATCAGTTGGTGCTTACAGTGAAGAAGTGACTCTTCTTAAGCCCCGCCTCTTTTTGCTCTGTCCTCCAGTAACAGTTGAGCAAGCTTGGTACCCGATGGAACCTCGGGCAACTTTATCCTTTCCTGTTTCTGGTACTTAGATATTTTTCCCAGGATAGCAAAGCCATGTCTTTCCATACTCTGCCTCTGACTGGCTTACCCTGATATTCTTACCCTGACCCAACCAAATCACGCTCCTCCTGGCTGAACCTACCCAACCCAAAAGACCCAAACCAATAAAGGCAGCGAGTACTATTCAATCAAAGTCAGAGGGATGGTGCAATGTAGTAAGTTAGCATTAGTTAACCAGACGTGCTAACATTTGTGGCTTATGTTAGAGTAGATGAAGACAGAGTTTAATTAATTGCCCACACGTGTGCTCTTGTAATTCATGTTTTTGAGAGACTACAAGAAAGATGCCACAGTCCAGACTCATAAACATTGAGTATTGCTCTTCTCAGAGCCTCCTACACACTGCTTCAACATGTAAAGAAATGCAAAGCTTCACAGGCCTGCAGCGCTCTAGTTATGCTTGCTAAGCTATGACTGGACAGTTGCTGTTTGGAGGTTGGGCTCAGCAAAGCATCAATTCAGGGAATCTGAGACAAAACTAGACTTCTGCTCCTCCTCTTGGCTCTGTTTCCAGGCTTATCTAGCCTGTGAACAAAGACTTTGGCCAATCACAGGTCATTTCAGAGAAAGAGTGTCCCTATTAGCTGTTTTTGCAGGGCATCTGACTCCTCCTGCTGTGGTTCAAACTTGTGGGTTTGGTTGGAGGGATTTAGCAGCGTGATGCAGAGAGAGAGAGTCAGAAGGTTTTGCCTACTGCAGCTTTAACAAAAGTTTTAGCGTTGCAGCATTTGCCATTACCCTTTTTTATTGCTACCTGCAAAAGTAACAGTCTCGATTTAAAGCCACTATATGCAGAATTTTTTTTATTGACTTTGGCTCTACTGTGGCGAACAGCAATGCAGACAGCAATGCCTGCCCCTTTTTACAGAAAAACTATCAAAATAATTTGATAGATTATATGATTATATTTTATTCTACAAACAGTGGCATACATAAAGTCAAGCCAGTAAGGAACATACAAAAAGTCGCCTTCTTGTCACACAGTATGTTTAGCTCACCATAAATGAGCGAAAAAGGTTCTTCTGAATCATAAAATTGCTTCTTAAATTAAAGATATATCTCAAATTAAAGATATCTCTTTTTTCATGTCTTAAATGTGTCTGTTATTTGTCTGCAGCAAAGCGTCAGAAGAAGACCACAGTGTTGTGGAAGATGCTCAAAGTGACAAAGAACAACCTCTCACACCAGAGACACACTGCTGTGCTGAGTTTCCACCACCAAGAAGCGATGAATCAAGCACTATGGCTGACATTACAGTCGAAAAGGAGAAGGAAGTGGTTGATAATCCTCATGGTGATTATCCACCTTGTCATGCAGTTTCCTGGGTCACAGAGACAGAAACAGCTGTTCCATCGGAGGAGTCCAGAGACATTTCTGTTGGAGCAACAGAACAACCCCAAAGCTGTGAAGACAAAGACAGTGATGAGGGAGAAGACAGGAAGGTATCCAAACAGACAGAGGATGTATGTCAAGAAATAGTCTTTGAAATAAAAGAAAATGATGAGAACATGTGTGAAGAAACCACAGAAGAAGGCAATAAAGTGATAGCTGACATAAAACATGAAGAAGAAACTGGCAAGGAGCAGGATAGTGCAATTTGTGGGACAAGCGATGGAATTTGGGATGAGCTTGAGGAGGTTATATGTGAAGTGATAGAGGATGAAGAGAGAAAGCAGGCAGAGAAGAAGGGTGTTGATGGGGAGGGAGATACAATCGAAGTGGTCAAAGATGGAGAGGAAGAAGAGCCGATAGCGAATATTTCAGGACAGAAAATGATGGAAGGAGAGACAAATGAGACAGAAGTTAGAATAAAGATGGTGGAAGAATCAGTGGAGACAACAGAGCCAGAGATCCAGCAAGAAACAAACTTACCAAAAAAACATGAACTAGTTGACGCAATTCAAGGGAAGCACGCCATCAACGACAAAGCACAGCGTCATGACGGAGAAGAAGTGGTTTCTAAAGAAAAACAGAACAATGATGAGCAACAAAGAACGCCGCCAAACAATGATAATCAACTGAAAGAGGTCAGGTCTGATCTGAAGGAACTGAAAGAGGGCAGGAAGTGCGAGGAACGTGACAGCAGCCGAGGGGGAGTCGGAAGGAAGCTGGTCGTCTCCAAGCATCCAAAAGTTTACCAAGTGAAAGCAGTGCCAGTTGTGCCTCCGAAGCCGCAGCACTGCAAAATCACCGCCCTGACCCTCCGACAGCAGGAGCAGCAAAGAGAGAGAAGAGAAAACTCGCTGAAGGTCCCAACAGAGCAGGACAGAGTTTGTACAGCAGAGCAGGGGAAAGACGATGGAGATGAGTGCAGGGGGAAGAAGGAGAAGCCGACACTCAGGGGACGGGAGGAGGAAAGTGCCATCATGAGGGACACGGGCCGAAATAGTCCCCTCAGCATGTGTTTTGATGAGGCCGTTGCCATGGCAACCATGAGGCGAGAAAAAGAGAAGGAGTGTGGGAAGGAGAAGGAAAGGCAGAGGGAGTGGGGAAATGAAGTACAGTGAAATTTGTATATTGCCTTAAACTGATTTTATAGTGCAAACTATTTGTCTATGTGTAGCATAAAGGGATTTATTGTTACTATATGGATTATTTCAAAGAACAGTATTGTCTATGCAGTGCTACTGAGGATGTCTGTGGTCTTTCTGCCGTGCACAAACTTGATGTGCAGCCCAGAAACTAACAGGGTTTTTAAACGTATTTTCCAGAAGAGGGTTTTCCCCAGGTATTAGACAGAGAACCGTAGAGAGCTGACAGGGAATGAGACGGAGGACGACGTGAAGGTCCATAGCTGGACTGATGCGTCATTAGTGTCTTCAACCCCATCAAAAAGGTAATTAATAGCTGCAACTGTGCTACCTGCTACTGAAGGTCCAGTGTGTAAGATTTTTGGGGATCTATTGGCAGACGATGGCAGAAATGGAATCTAATATTAAGTATGTTTTCATTACTGTATAATCACCTGAAAATCAGAGTCGACATGTTTTCGTTAGGTTAGAATGAGCCATTTTTATCTACAGATGATGTGGGTCCCAGGGACGCACCTGAGTCCAAACACATTATTCAGAAAAACACAAATAATGCAATGGAAACAAATATTTCTTCTGCCCAAAGTTGCCAGTCATTATTCAGGAAAAAAAATATTTCCAAAGCATAATGCAGTAACTAGTACTCAATCTTAATATTATGATATTATTAAGAGAAAATATTAATAATAAATGATATACGTATATGTGTGTAATATATGTATAATATTCTATTACTGTGAACTGCAGTAAGATTAACATATCGAAAAACATGAATTCACCATCATTGCAATTTAAAATGATTCCCTTCAACTGGAGGGTATTTTTCTGAACATCTTTACTGAATGGGGTTTCTATTTCAAAGGCAAAACACAATATTTTGATTTCTAGGGTATTTTTTTCTTTTTTTTATTGCTCAATGCCCCCTAGTTAAAGGAGAGATGGTGGTGGTGTTACAACTGTTCATACAACTTTAATTAATTAATTTCATTTAGTTTAACTAAAAATAAAAACAAAAAAGTGGGAGAGAGTCACCATAGGTTTTCCCACACTAAGCCTACTCAGTTACTGTTTTAGAAGGGCTAGATTTGAACAAAGTTAAGTGCCACTTTATTAATTTCCACAATTGGAAAATAAATATTATGTACAGCCAGTTGAGCTCTTCTAATTTCCCTCTGCTTAAATAGCCTGAGATAAACTTTTTTTTAAAAAGCTTTCTCTGTGCTTAACAGAGATAACCAATGAAGGTGCTAATTAGGCTACTAATAAAATGCTGATCTTCGACTAAACAAAGTAAACATCCTGAAAACTTGGAATGTTAGCAGGTTAATTAAATAAAATAACAATGTTATATTTTTGCTATATTTATAAATGAACAAAGGGCTGGATTGAAGTAGCTAAAGCCCCAGATTCCCCCCATGGGAATCGGCCTGTACATGCTTAGAAGGGGAGGGTGATACAAGGTGTTTGCAATCTTCAAACTCACTGCTAGATTCTACACACTGGTCCTTTGAGTTTAATAAAACTGAAAGCAAACACAGAGATGGGATTAAATATGAAGTGCTGCTGAAACATGGTGAGGATGAAGTATTTGACAATCCATCAGAATAAACATGTTTTCTACATAAACCCCAAATTTTCATAACTTCCATACAAGGTCTGTTAAAAAACATCCCTGCCTTAAAGCCACCTCAGTCATGTTTTCACTAGTATGATAATACAATACTTTGTAATACATATAAGGTATATATATGTATACATTATGTATAAATAAACTGTTGGCAAAAATTAAGTTGAAAAGAATGGAATGTATCATTTATAATAAATATAATGCAAATAATGATAATGTGAATAAAAAGCTGTTTCCAAGTTGTGGTGCTTGCTTGCTTGCTTGTTGTTGTTGTTGTTGTTGTTGTTATTATTATTATTATTATCATTATTATCATTATTATTATTATTATCTAAACAAGTATTACCAAGACATCTATTACTCTTCATTTTTATGTTAATATTTTACATTTAATAATATATTCCTGATATTTAACTTGCATCTTTCATTAACTTGACATGAGCTTTGATTTATAGACTTTTATCTCAGG
>JAJHUR010137176.1:1563-29039 GCA_027495735.1 Lutjanus campechanus | reverse complement strand
TTATTATTATTATTATTATCATTATTATCATTATTATTATTATTATCTAAACAAGTATTACCAAGACATCTATTACTCTTCATTTTTATGTTAATATTTTACATTTAATAATATATTCCTGATATTTAACTTGCATCTTTCATTAACTTGACATGAGCTTTGATTTATAGACTTTTATCTCAGGTGACTTACAGGTCAAGTGCAGGTTTCATATGGCAATATCTATGCATTATCTTAAAAGAAATTTATTTTACCTTCTTTCCTAAGAGATATTTTCTATTAAACAACTAAAATGGGAGAGAGAGAAAGACGGGGACAGCGACAGATTTACAATTCGCGTTAATTAGAAGAGTTACCGCAGTTGCCTATACGTCACATCCGCCCTATAATTTTTCCGGAAGTAAACCAAAATAATCCGTTGGGAAGATGCTTCGTCTCACTACTGAAGTCTCAGCTGTTTGATAGAGCTTGAAAAATTGCTTCTGCTGAGCTTTTATTGTCACTCGGCAGGATGTCCTTCCCCTCCTCTTTTGGTTCGCAGGTCGCAGCCATCATGGACGTGTTGGCGAAAGCCGCGGTCACTGAAATAACGAAGCTGGTGGAGGACGGGACTGTGGTGCTGCGCCTAGAGCTGTGTCGGAGGGACAGTGAGATTCAGGAGCTCAGAAGAAGTTTGAAGCTGATGGAGGCTGAACTCTGCAAAGCTCAAGAAGCAGCTACGAGTCGAGCTATGGATGATACACAGGAGCAAACAACAGCCGGGAATCAGGTCCTTCAGAGAGGTGAGAAGCATCAACTGGTGTGACACCCCTCTCACACATGTCTGTAGAGGATCATAACACCAAACTTCACTCAAAAACTTTGAAATTCAGACTTCAGACTTTATTATATACAAAGTTCCATGATTGGCAGAACTTAATTTAAGTTGCTGAGCGAGTTTTGTGGGCTCTGGTTAAGGTGAAAAATGCCTACCATGATTTCCGTAAGTCCAAGATGACAACCTCATATTGCTTGTTTTATCCAACTAAAAGTCAATGAACTGTAGATGTGCAGTTTACTATCACTTAAGACAAAGAAAAGCATCCAGTCCACCTAACTGAAAAATAAATTAACCTCCCTTGTGCTGTCTTCGTTTGGACTAACACTGTCAGCCTTCGCGGGTCATATAGACCCGATTTTGTTTGACTGATATAAAGCATGTAGCATAAAATTATCACCAAATTCTGTTTCATCTTGTTAGTCAACTTCACTCCTACTTATTAAAATAAATTTTAAACTTATTTTTGGAATATATGACGTCATTGACCTGTGTGTGTGTGTGTGTGTGTGTGTGTGTGTGTGTGAAGCACATCAGAGAGGCACCTCAGAATGAGGTTTACACACCTGTAGCTTTGAAGGGGTGTGTGTATGTGTGTGTGTATGTGTGTGGGTGGGTGGGTGTGTGGGTGGGTGGACAGTCATTGGTAAACTTTGACCTTTGGTCAATTTGGACTTTTGACCTGAGATGACCAGGTCTTTGTGTGTATGTCAGACAGATGTCATTAGTGGGTGAGGTAGGTCTGTCTGTGTGTGTGTACGTGTGTGTGTGTGTTCGTGTGTGTGTGTGAAGCACATCAGAGAGGCACCTGTAGCTTTGAAGGTGTGTGTGCGTGCGTGTGTGTGTGTGTGTGTGTGTGTGTGTGTCTGGCGGGCGGGCGGGGGACAGTCAGACACAGTCAGACACAGTCTGATATTGTACTTTTTTATTGTGATATTGTGACATTCAATATGTTGTTACATCCCTAATATTTAACCTTTTTAAAAAACAATATCTTCTGCATTCCTATCCAGCTTTTGCATAAATAGAAAATGCACCAAAACAACAGCTGGATGGAGACACATCTATTGTATTCTTGCTTTGTTGATTTGCATGTGCATTTACGAAGTCAAAGTGTACCTCCGTTTTCTGTCTATCAATTCCAGATGAAAAAGAAGATCAGGAAACGTGTGAAGTGTATCTAGAACCAAGGATTACTGATTCACTCTGTGAACCTCGGCCTGGAACAGAGGAAAGCCAGGATGGGAGGCCAGCGGTGAAACGCGAGCCAGCAGATGAACTCGCCACCCAGGAAACAGCAGACACCACTGCAACAGCAGACACTAGCTTTGAGGCGGGAGCACGAGATGACCCCATCTGGCCTCCTCCTGCTTGTAACATGTTTGAGAAAAATTCTTTTCCAATGCAGCAGCACGTACAGATGTTCTCGCCTCATGCTGAGCAATATGTTGCTCATGGAAATACAGAAAGTTCCTATAACACTTTATCAAATGACGCAGAGGAAGTCGCAGATGATTCCTCAAGTGTGCCGATAAAAGTAGAGGTGGAGATTCGACCTATGTGCATGGGAGGTAGCACCTCAGAGTCTGTTCATGATGAGCAGTTCAGACATGCTTCTCACCCTGCAGCCAGACAGGATGGGGGCTTGCAGGCTGCTCCCCGTCAGGCCGGGCCATCACTAGCCCCGCCTCCAGCAGATACGTCAGGACCAAACACAGAAGATCACATCCTCAGCAGAAACAACCTGAGAACAAAAAAGCTGATGAACGTTTGGAGAACAAATCAGAGACTGTTCATCTGCTCGGTCTGCAACAGGGGCTTCCCCCGCTTGTCTCAGCTGGAGGAGCACAAAGCCACCCATCAACCCTTTAAACCTTTCAGGTGCTTGGAGTGCGGCAAGTCTTTCACCCAGAAGACCCGGCTGAAGACGCACCAAAGTGTGCACACGGGCGAGAGGCCGTTTAGTTGCAAAATCTGCGGCAAAATGTTTTCGAGGCAGGACAACTGCCTGAGACATGAGCGGTTCCACAGCGGGCTGAAGCCGTACAGCTGTGGGCAGTGTGGTAAAAGCTTCACGGTGCTGGGGAACCTCAAAATACATCAAGAGATTCACCTGAAGGGAAGATAGCACTCAGATACTGGAGCTCTCAGTGATGCTGAGTGAACTACAACAGTTTTAATGCACTGAATACAACTATACAATGTCTGCTTGCAGGAATGATGCTGCCATGAGTGAGGAAAAACATGATTATATTTATTAATTGTTCTAACCGCCTGTATATTGCATGTTTTGGAAATGCAGACTTTCAGATTTTCAGATTTACCAGTTTATTTTCCTCCCAGTCAGGACTGGTCAATACATTGATTCATTTTTTTATCATGTACACAGTTGCAGCGTACTTCATTACATATGATTATTTTCTTAATTAATTAGGGCCTTCTGCTCTTTAATTTCAATTTCACTTTTCTCCTCCATGTTTTCTTGTCATTCTCTTCTTCTGCTGTGGTTGAAAACTCAGCTTAGAGGTACATTACTTCTCCAAACTGTTGCTTTCACATCACATGAGGACATGGTGAGCAGTCCTGCTGCCCAAATTCCGTATATCACTCATTCTTGAGAATTGGGACAAAACTGTCAAATCTGCTGGAAAATAGATTTTAAAAGATCATATTCTTGGTTTTTAAACCTTGTAATGGGCCAAATTACTAGTGATTACTAGTGAGTTGATGCCTTATGGAGTTGACAAAATGTTAAATTTTTTATTTGACAGCGTAGTTATAGTGAGTTGTCATTTTTAAAGTTGCTAAGAGCTCTCGATGCTGATCAGAATATGCACTTTTAAACCGTAATTGTTATTTAGCTTTGATATAGAAGGGCTACAGAGTTGACATGTTATAGTTGAGACACCATGATAGCAATATTATTTAATGAATTTGTTGAAAAATAGAAAGTTTACCAGCACTTGAGCACTTTTCCCACCTTTTTTAAAACAGGAAGTGAGACAGGGATCCTTAGGGTGTAGCTAAACCTTTTTATGCCTGATTAAATCATGCTTTTGTAGAAATCTGACAGAGTGGATGGAAATCTGGGACACAACTTTAAACGGCCAATATTTTTACCCAAAAAAAAAAAAAAATCTAAATAAAGATGATTATAATAATATCATGTTACACCTGTGTTTTCAGTATTTATTGTTAGTTTTAGATTTTGACACATTAAAGCATAAATTACTCATATTTCATATATATAAATCCTTAAAGGATTTATTTTTTCACCAAATAAGTGTTGGTATTAATTTATCAAGGGTTTTATTTTTCGTAGGCATGATTTGTCCCATTATGAATGGGTGATATATCAGAGACCCTCTATTCAACTAGTAGCCCATGGGCTGAGTATATTTGAACTTTCTATGATGCATACGGGGCTGCCTGCTAATCAAGGTGGCATGTGTGTGATATGATGAATAAAACTAAGGTACATATTTCTGAACTACTTTGAGTACTCCACACCCATATATTGTATGATCTGAACCAGTAGTTACATCTTTTTAAAGTACCTTTGTGCTGTGATTGGCTTACTCCTGCTCTGCACCTGCTATTCGCTCAGTCAAGCCTTGCAATAGTTAAGCTAATAACAAGTTTCAGAATGTCTCTCTCAAAGCTAGAGAGATGTAAAGTTGATTGTGAAAATCGCCAGTCCAGAGCGAATGGACTGACGATTATTTATTTTCTTTCTAGTTGCAACAAGTTATACAGAAGTGTGTTGTGCAATGAATGTATTGCTGTGACAGAGGAATATTTCATGAAGAGGAACTACAAGTCAAATTGTGCTTAGTTTTCTACCATTTTTCCCTTGGGCTTGGACAATTATATTTATTAACATTATATTGTAAGAGTTGTTTGTAGTCATTAATTGACAAATTATTCTTTGTGGTCCATGAGCACCCCACTGATTTTTCCTATTTGGCTCACTTACTGTTGAACTTGAATAGCTCTGCTAAAAGCTTCATTTTTGGTGGAAGCTGAAATAAATTGCTAAAAAAGCTAAATTTTGTGATACAAACCGACAGTTACAGACATTTAAGGTGTGACAGTCTGACGCAAGTAGATGTGACTCCTGAAAGGTTTGTCAAAATCTCTGACCGATGACAAATTTATCTACTCACAGTGTATATTGTCATACCTTTCAACCATCTTAAGCACATACTATTTGTAGCTTCCATAAAAACAATTCACTACTCCGTATCAGCAGATATCCTCAGTTCAGGAATAGGAATCAGTCTTAGGAGAGAAAAGTTTGGATCATTGCATCCCCAGTTGTTCCAGTTTCATCATGATCGTGCTGTACTCAGAGGTATTTTAGTGCCTTGGAAAGTTTGTGGTATCCACTTCCTGACTGGTATATTTGTGATGTCCCTTTGTCTACATGATGTTGGACCTTCCAGATACAGACTATTTCACCTATAATGTTTCCACACAAATTATGTTTATTCAACCTCTAAAGCAGTTTGGTGCACTAGTGATGATCTCAGTGTGTCAAAGTAACAATGATGTGGGAGTGTGACTATGCAATAATTGATTGTGTTTCCTGTTTGCACTTAATTTAAATCCATCTGTGAAGACTTGTTTTCTGTTGACATTAAAGTATGCTAATATTCCCAATGTTGTTGTCTCCCCCTTTCCTCTTAAAGGTTCCAACTTTAACTTCACTGTGCCAGATTTTAAATATAAGTATACATATTTAGTATGTAAGTAAATATATTAGATGTTTGCTTATTTTTTCTACAATTTATTTAATTATGTAACATTATATTAATTATGCCCCACAATTTGTATTTATTTGTATTTAATCAGTCATTAATAATAATAGGAGAAGCAATTAATAAAAAAAAGGACCCAAACGCAATTTTAGTGAAATAAAAGTAAGCAGGATAGCATTAACAAACCCTTGTTTGTTTATTTCCCTACACAAATCATATTCATTAATTTTACTCCATATTCCTCAAGTCTCCTATACCTCAACTGCAGTGGGTCTATTTTTTATAATTCCTGTTTTTATTGTCAATTCAAATATTAAATACTGAATTGCTCTTTGTCTATTCATTTATGGGTTAATAAATTAATGTGTTAACAAAATTATCGATGTTCATTTTTATTGTATGAGATATGAATTACTTGAATGCTGCATTACTATTTCTATGACAGTTGTGGTCCTCCATATGTATGTAGTTGTTTGGTTTGTTGATTTAAAAGAAGGGGGGCTAACGTCGGAAGTACCTCGGCAATATGCGTTGCGCCTTTATCCTGTCTTTATGGTACTTGTGTCATCACTTCCGTAAAACGAGAACCGTTTATTCTTTGTACCAATTAGCTGCTGCTAGCTGAAAGCGGTTCACATTAAAACCAACACCAAGCTAACAGAATATCTGCCGTTTTTGTACATTCAGCGGCTTCAGTTTTTTCCTGTTTCGGTTAGCTAGGACGGCTAAAGTTACAGTCTCGTGCCGGATGGTTGGGCCACTTTATTCTCGTTTTAAAGTTTAGCCTGCTCTGTCAGCTGGTCTGCTTTGAACAATGTTGAGCAGCGTTACTCTGCGGGCTCAGATCGCCTCCATAATCGATGTGTTGTCCAAAGCAGCCGTGGCAGAAATTGCCAAAGTGGTGGAAGATGGCATGGTGGTGCTGCGGCTGGAGATGTGTCAGCGGGAAAATGAGATCAAGAAGCTGAAGAACAACATCGAGGTTCTGCACAGCGAGCTGAGATCAGCGCAGGAGAGAGACACCCTGCGACCTGACAACAACCAGGGCAGAGATGGTAAGACCCGAAACATAAACACTGAAATCTGCATTAACCTGGCAGAGATCTGAATGAGATGCACTCTTGCATCTCAAGTAGTAGCAACTTATTCTAGCATTGTTGGTGGAGGACACATGGGGACAGGGTTTTTTTTAGGGATGGAAGTAGACAAATATTTGTTCTCTTGACACCCATCTGACCTTGGTGTTTGTCTGACCTCATCTTCTCAACATCTCTGCAAATAAATAGGAACATTTCTTGAAAACTAAAATAAATTGGGGAGGCCTCTATATGCAAAGTACTATGTATGATGTTTTTGTTTCTTTGCGTTAGCAGTTTAATTACTCTCTAGTTCCAGTGACTTCGTTTGCTTTAAAGGAATATCATTTTTTCATGAAGGGATTATTTTATTTTGTCCACCCTGTGAAGGCTTCTGCCTATTAGAGCCGAACGATATTTCGATGACAAACAAACAAATAATCATATTGGGATTATTTTGACTGTCATTGTTATCGCTATTATGATGTGAGTCACGATTTTAGTTGGAATGGCAACTTTTGCATTTTATTTTCACTGAAAGAAATATAATCAGAGATACATAATAGATCATGTGGTAAACAAATTATCGTTCGAATTTGTGTTTAATTGGAATACTCATGCAAAATGCTCTAAAGTTTATTTATGAAGTTTTTAAATGTATTTTACTAGAAAAAAAATAAAAGAATATTGTTGTTGTTTCTATTCTTTGGTTCAGTCAGAGCTGTGGAGTATTCATCCATTTTTGCTCACCAATTTTGAGCCTTTCTTACACTCAGGTGTGCATATACTACAGGTTATAAGAACTTCTTTTTAAAACTCAAAAATGGGAAATTATCTGTTATTTTGTCAGTATTGGCCACGAGAAGCAGGTAATTATTGGTTATCGTATCAGCTGAAAAAATACATATCAGGAATCCCTAAATATAAATATGGTTATGGGATTTTTGTTGGGGTCTGTACCAAACACTTTCGCACTATTGCGCCTGGCCATATTCCGTTTTCAATAATAATCAGATCATTTGTTCAGCACCACTGACTATTCTGTTGATTCCCTCCAATAGCATCATCAAAATTATGTGTGACTGTGGCACAGCTAGGACACCCTGTGCACTGAAGATGACTTTGGCCCCCTCTTCTCTCTTAAGTATGTCTTCCCAACAACAAACCAATATTTTACAACAACAGTGTATCAAATGACAATGTGAAAGGAGTCAGTGATGAACCAACAGAGAAATATCACCTGAATCCGCAGCTCCGCTCTGCTTTACTGCAAGTTTCAGCTCATTGTTTAGCTGTCTGGTCTGTAATTTTACTGTTTCAGTTCATTCTCACCTCTCTCATAATGTTGTGTGCTGCGACAGGCAGCTGTTTTCAGCAGAAAAGCTCTTAAAATCCAGTGTAAACTAATTTCCCAGCTGTTGTCAAGATATAGAAATTTCCTATTTCAATACTGTACCTTGAAAAATATCTCTTCAACCATTTTTGATACCATGTGGAAAACTGACTAACTGCGAGGAGGAGGTGGGACTATATGGACACAGCAGCAGTGTGTGGATGAACTCACTGTCTGAGAGAACGCGCAGCAGAGTATCAATACTGCCAAAAATGAGTACTGAAAGTATTTCAAATATCAAGCATCAATATTTTTGACAAGACTGCTCCCAGAACCAAAAAAGCAGACTAATACAGTTAGCAGCTAGCTGGTGAACATAGTGGAGCATTTCACAGCCATACAGTCAGCTGTTTTCCTCAGGAGCTGGTGGAGACCAAAAACAGAGCTAAAAGAGAGTGAATAATGGATTTGCCAGGATAACACAAACACCAAGTTAAATGAAAGCTAATGTTGCTCTGAAACTGCTGGATGTATAAATAAACAACTGTTTTGCTAACAAGTCCACTGTGATGACATGTCAGTGTTGTGTTCACAGTGTGTGTCTGCTGCCCCCAAGTGGCCAAAAGAAAGAGTTATTGCAGGTTCAGTTTACTGATGAATAGTTGATCATATCATAAAATCTGAGTTTCAGGTAAAGAGTAATATATTTACATTATATTGATGTCATGAGATGAGTGTAGACATTGTCTAGATTTCAGTTATTGTTATATTGTAATATGGCTTAAATTGTTGTCTGTGTGCTTTTCCTGGTCTTAAAGGCTGCATTGCAGTAAAGTGATGTACATTTCTGAACTTATCACCTATCTACATTACTGATTATTATTTACCAAAAAGCCTGTGTTAATATTTTGTGAAAGCACCAGCAGTCTTCCCTACAATATTGTCGCAATATTGATATTGAGGTATGTGACCAAAAATATTGAGATATTTGATTTTTGTCCATGTTGCCTTGCCCTATTATTGGGTAGTTTAAACGACAGCAATGCATATTTCTAGCAGTGGTGTCAAAACTCTAGTTTGTTTGTTTGTTTTTGAGAAAATGTTATGTAACAGTTTTGTGGATTGCACCATAACTTGGTTTCAGAACCGGAACGATGTGCAATTAAAGAGTGAGATATTTATGCAATTGAGGATGACAAAAAGTTTGATTATTTTCCCTCCTACTATCAAATGTGTTGGAATGAAGTAACTGACCTGTTTTTAATACACATGTTTAATGATGACATTAAAACATTAGAATTTGGACTACATTTTAAAAACTCATAGCTAATGCTCTGTTCTTCAACTTTATCACTGTCTTTCCACAGATAGTCAGAATGATGCTGGCGATGAGAGGGCCTTGCTCGAAAAGGTGGACACTGGTAAGGACCAGAGCAGCCTGTCCATACCAGAGGTGCAGGTGAAATGTGAACCTGTGGAAGAAGGAAGTGAAGAGACCAGGGGACAATCTGAGCAGCCAGCCTTGTTTGAAAGGGACAGTGCTCAGTGGAGACCAACCACGCAAAGTCAGACAGCACACAACAACTCAGATTATTTAAATTTAGGGCAGAACTCCCTGTTATGTCTTCCTGAATCCTCTCTGGACACCGGACTGGCTGCGCCCTGCAACAGCTCCAGTGGGTTTCAGCCGAGCCCGTTCAGCCGCGGGCTGCTGGGTTACAGTCCATATCGTAACTCGTACAATACGGTGCGGAGGAGGACGGTAAAGAGGTTAATGAGCAAGAAAGGGTTCATCTGTCCATACTGTGGTAAATATTTTGAGCGTGCTGGGCACCTCGAGAGGCATAAAAGAATTCACACCGGTGAGAAACCATATCGCTGTGATATCTGTGGGAGACGGTTCAATCAGACATGCAGCCTGAAGGAGCACACGAAGATTCACAGAAGAAGTAAGTAAAACACCTGTCTGTTTAAGGTTGCTGGTTTAGATCCGAAAGACAGTGGATGCCACACACAGATATGTTTGCCAAAAAAGTGTTTTATTTAATTCAAACAAATAAGCAAATTAACAAACTGATGGGGTGTGTAAGTGAGAGAGTCATCAGTCATGTCAGAGGTGCATGGATGAGTGAAAATATGGTGTAATGTGTGTAACTAGAGGACACAGGCTGAAGTGGCTACAGCAGGCCCACCTGAGACAGAGTGAGTGACTACCAGAGGGATGGTCCGTCTTGCCTTTTGGAGGGCCAGCCCAAAATGGCAGGTACTAACAGGCAAACCCTCCCGGCTTCGCCTACCAGCAACTCCCAGAGGATTTTTCATTTCGCAGCTTCATCTCCTCCATCCTCATGTCTCTTCCTCGCATCACTCTCTCATATCCCCGCTGGGAGGAGCTAAGATGGGAGGAGAGGAAGCAAGTGGAGGAGATGAAATTGAATGAAAAGTACCCCCAGTAACTGCAAGACAAAGAGCAGAGTGAGACAACAGGCAGGCAGAATGACAACAGGCAGGCAGAATGACAAGGGTCGTCAGACCGTGTATCATGCAATCAAATAGTGACTTGACATTGGACAATGTCAACATACATATTACCCAGCAAACATCATTTCATATCTGTATGACAAAAATACCAAAGAAAATAGGGAATTATTGGGATTTATTTATAGTTTTTAAATGGCATCATTTTTAATTTGAGTTCTTCTTTGAACACAGGCATATTTCCAAGGTGGCAATATGAATCACTCACAAGGGCCAGTGCTCCAACATGTTGATGGAGGGCCTGATCTCTCGACAAGCCTGAGCTCGCCACAGGTCTGAGGCTCTCGCCCACCTGTCCTTCAACAAATGGCTCCACTGAACAAAATAATGTCAAATGGGGCACAATTACTGCCATTTCTAGATTAACAAGGCAAAACAAACTGCAAGAAAACCTATGAGCTGCGGAGACATTATATGCAAAAAATACATTGTTGGTTAATAACATTTTAATCTTCAAATTCTTAATGGTAATAAATCAATTGATGATTAATCATTAACATCCTGAGCCCAGGTGCAACAATACTGTGTTGACACCCCTGGGCAATTAGTCCAGGGGTGTAGGTTTGTTTTTTTGTGCTTTAGAATGTATCCACTGTAAAAAATATCATTTCATTTCTTTAAAAGCTCCTAGACACAAAGTAAAAACAAATTGAAGTGGCAACAAGAAGTAAAAAATGTTAAGAATAAATAAAATCTATAAATAGGGACACCTGGAAGTAAAATGTGATACAGTCATAGATTTAAACTGCCCTATGAATAAAAATGAAGAAAAAGTAAAAACAGTCGCCACCTGCAGCTTAATCCAATCACTTGACTGAGTTTTATAAGAGCACACATTAAAAGAAAGCATAGACGTGATTTAAGGAGGTAAAATACCAATAAGAGTTTTATAAATAAATAAAATCAAGTGTCTTTCATGCCTTAGATTTGCTTTTTAGGAAAGCACTTTGCCCTCTGTTTCAAGTGCCAGTTAGATGCAGATAAAAAACGGGGTGCTGACCCAAAAGAGTCACTCAGGCAGTATTCTCTTGATAAATGTCTGAAAATAAATTTAACCATGTACTCTATGATCATTTATCTGATTCTATTTCAGATAGTGAAAAGACTTCCCAGGGACCTTGGACAATTTTAAATATTTCTGGCTGATGTGGAGAAGCAATACATTTATCTGTTTTTCTCCAAATCTCCCTGACACTTTGGTAGCTAGTTGTATTTCTTAGTGTGTTATTTTTGCACTCCGTCTTGGAGTCCTGGTTCAGTTCACAATTCGAAGGCTGTAAAATTCCTCTATCTCAGTAAGCAGAGAAAACAGTACAGTACGTGGTTTAGGCAAGATGACAGTAAATGGGGGAATGTGACCAACCATATCCTCTCTGCTAAAGGGCAAGAGATTAAATATTAATTACTGGGGTCACATTTTAGTTCATGTCGATGCCATGTAGTGGGAGAGGAGCACCGCCTGTGTTCTGTGAGGTAAAATGACTTGTTTTGCCAAAGCAGTCTGGTTGCTTTGGTTAAGAGTAATATTTGAGAACCACTGAAAAAGTCTCTCTGATGGCACAGTAAAGCAGTGAAATGTATTCTAAATAAAGCGTACACTTACCCCACTTGAAAAAAATCTGAACTCTGCCTTTACCAGCTGTCAGACCTAAATAATACAATAAAGTGCCTCTGTCCCTCTCGTTTCTGAAGGTTATGTTTCTTTTCATTAAAATGTCAAATTTTTAGATATGACCTTTTAAGGCTTTGTTTTTCAAATAATACTTGCAAAAACTAATTTTCTCATATTCATCTGAACACAACTCAGCCTAGGCCTAAACTAACATTGTAAATTTTGTACTGCGAGGCAGTTGCTTCCGCACATTTCTTCTCAAATGGCTCGGTGTCATGCTTTTCTGTTCTGCACGGCTTGACAGTTTCCTCTGTATTACATAAACGAGTTTCAAGAGATCAGGGGGGCAGTAGAGCTTCCAATACATAGTAATGACAGTACTGTTCATATAGACAGTGAATTTTGAATTTGGATAAATACGTAGGGATCAAATATTGAATTTTTTCCATGTTTGAAGGGTTATTTGGATTTTTAATAAAAGCTGACAGCCTCAGTGGTGTGAGCTATTAAATGTGAAAAAAACTGATTTTCAGTGAATTGCATGGAATGTATTAGTTTTCAGTCATCACAGTTTTATTTACAGTCAACCAAGAGAGACCAACATGAATAAAGAGAAGTTATTTGAAGTACAGAGTCATTTGCCACTGTTCCAGTTTTGCAAGTAAATAATGTTTCTGACAAACTTTCTGAGACATTCAATGTCAAAGATGCTGGTAGCAGACAGGAAGAGAGGAGCATTATGCTACATGTATATATTGTATTGATTATTTAACATAATTGGTTTGGAGTACTGGGATATACACAGACAAACTAACTGGTTTGGGAATACATAAAACTGCCATAGACTAACCGGATAGTTCACCTCAGACTCCGAGACACACATTAGGGGCGTCCCTGTAGCTCAGTTGGTGGAACATGCGCCTGGGCTCAGTCCTCTGCAGCGGCCTGTGGTTCGACTCCGTCCTGCGGCCTGTTTGCTGCGTGTCATCCACTCTCTCTTCACCCAACTTCCTGTCATATCTTCAGCTGCTCCTATCAAATAAAGACCAGCAATCTAAAAAAAACATCATTCCCCTTATCTGTAGTGCTGTTTATCTATCTACATTTTAGTTTTAGTAGTTTTAGTGTGAGTTGCCAAGTTTTGGAATTATCAGCTGTGGAGATGTTTGCCTAGATGACACTCGGCTTGCGGTGCACAAGGCACCAAAAAACATTTGAAAAACTCAAAAGCAATGTCTCTTTTCAGAAATTATGATCTAGTTATTCAGTAAAACAGTTTCATGTTCTATTTTCCACCAACTGTATCACTGCACAGAAGAAAGTGTGAATCTGAATTTACTCATGGGCGAGGGGTTATATCCTGTCACGAGCACGAGCGCAAGCCTCTCTTCCGTGGGTAGATGCACACTTCCTTTTGCACGGTGATGCGGTTGGTGGGTGTATTTCGGTACAAAGAAAATAGTTCCTACATGAAACTCCTCACAACAAAGTGTGTGGATTATCTTGAGTAACCAGGTCATGATTCCTGCAAAGAGACGTTGTTTTTCAAACGCATTTCTTTGCCGTTTTGAGCTCAACAAGCTGAGTCACACCAAAACAGTTGAGATGGATAAATAGCACTACAAGAAGAAAAATATGTATTTTAGATTTGGTGGTGAACTGTCTCTTTAAAAGGCTCTGGAGAAATTGTTGGATATGAGGAATGTTGTTTCTGTGGAGAAAATGTCATTCAGATCCATGTGTATATGTGACCACACCATAAAAAGCTTTTGACTTCTTGCCGTATTGGTGGTAAAAAAAACATTTATTTCTATTTAAACAGGTATGCAGCCCAGACCAGTTGAGATCCAAGTGAGCGAACAGAAGCAGCTTCCCGAGGTAAATCCATGTGCTGATCCTCATCGCCCGGAGGAAGAGAGCCAGATGAAAGCTGAGGATGGCCTACCTAAGAATGAGGACACGCTCACAACACCCGTGCACATAAAATCTGAGCCTGCAGAGGAGAATATAGAACAACCTCTGTTCCATGGAGGGAACGAGCAGACCATGGAAGGAGTAGACAACCTCAGTGAGAACTTCACAACCTTTGACAGAGACAGCCAGCAGTGGATGTCCAGATTACAGGGACAAAACAACACAGAGATCAGCAGTACAGAGTATCTCAGCAGCTCAGCGCAGAGTATGACGTCCTACCCAGGTATCGCTCAGTTACTCCCACCACCAGTCGAACCTTCTTGTAGCACATTCTCTTATCCAGGTAAACCATATGGGGAGCTCAAAAACAGCATGATCTCCCAAACACCCTATGGATCCTCAGATACGCTGATGATATCCAGCGAGGCAGGCTTGCACCGTATGACTGGACCCCCGCTGAATCACCGCAAACAGAGAGCAAGCAGGTCTTTTCAGGTGATCAAACCAAAGAAATGCTTCGTCTGCTCGTACTGTGGCAAGGTCTTTGAGCGCGCTGGCCACCTCGAAAGACATTTACGAATTCACACTGGGGAGAAGCCGTACGGCTGCCATATCTGCGGGAGGTGCTTCAATCAGAAGAGTAGCCTCAAGGGCCACATGAAGACGCACAGAAATGGTAAGAGACAAACAGTCATTCACAGATAAGGTATTAACTACAGCTAGGCCTGCATGATAGGGTAAAAAATTTAGATTGCGATTTTTTTGAAAGACTTTGCAATTGCATTAAGTGGGAATGATAATGTTTGCAGTACAACTTACATTTAAGTAAAAAATGACAAACAAATGTTTAGCTTATTATCATTGAAAACAAAGAAAATGAGCAGATATTCACATCTGAGAATCTGGAATCAGTGAATTTTTGCATTTTAGCTGTGTTGTACACAATTGTGTCAACCTTCAGAGGTTTTCAATGTTTCAGTTATCGTTAACAAAGCAAACACTACATTTTTGAAATGGTGTCTTGAATTGGAGCACTGTAAGTTAGCAATAGAATTAAAGTGTTTGTCTATTGTTTTTTGTTGTTTTGAACTTTTTAAAGTCATTCTGTAGCTTCCAGGTAGTGTTCTTTATGCAATCAAATGCAAACATTAAAACTGTGCTCGAAGCATGTATGTTAGCGTCAAAATGCTATTTTCCAAAGCTCTTCTAAAAACAGTCTCCCATGTGACTTGACATAGGTTTCTGCATAATGATGTTGAGACATACTGTATAATATAGTTTCCATTTGAAAAACCTGGAAAAGAATGCAGATGGAGTCATCCTTTAATTTATAATTGTAAATGATCAATTTTTAATACCAGCATTTACAACATCAGTATCTTGCACACAAGTGCCACTGCTGCATATAGAGCATAAGAAAAGCTAAAGCTATAATCTGTGACATTTCTGCATTAATATGTCCAAAAAGGCTAGACATATGTCATATATTTTGTTGAGTTGCAACATTATCCCGAGTGTTTCCAGCAGTGCTCACACCCAGAGCAACCCATAACTTCCAGGAAAACACTATATATGTAGGATACATCAGAGAGTGAGGAAGGAAGTCGGTGAACGTGACTAAATGTAAAATAAATTAAACTTACCTTGTCAATGCACAAGATTTCTGCTCATGACTCATGTCAGATCTGTTCTCATTAGCTGTGGTGGTTGTTTAAAAGTGAAGAAAAAAGCTCCCATGATCTCATGCTACTTCACAAAGTCATCAAACTTTGAGAGAGAGAGACACATAGTGGCAGAAATTAAAAACTGTGTGTTTAATCTATTAGCCATATTTGCTCATTTAATTCTTGTCTTTTTCTTCTGAAAAGGGGAGAATTCAGAGGTGCTGGAGGCACCTCACCTGATGTTTACACTGCCTGATAATCAACCATTACAGAACCTGGCAGAACCCAAGACCAGTCTCTCAGCTTTAGAAGAACAGTTACCAGGATCCACGTACAGTGAGCCCGCCGGTGAGTCAACAGTGATGGTAAAGCTGGAGCCAAATGGGGAAAATTTTCAGGCTCTAAGTCAAGCAGGGACTGATAACAGCACAGGAGCAGCAGACCAAAGCCAGCTGTGGACATCTGGGATGGAGAAGAGCGGTGATGCCACTGAACAAAATGTCTGTGTACTGTTACAACATGATGTCAAGTATCACCTCAGTCCTGCTGCTGGAGCGTCCAATGAGCAGCAGGGATATACCTCACCAATCAAGGATCTGCCTTTTCTAGACGACAAAGAAAAGGACGAAATGATGCACAATGATCAGTATTCGATGATGGGAATGCAATCAACAAGCTCTGATATGACTCTACCACCTGAGCTGCAAGATCAACATATTACACAAGAGGTGACTGTGACTCAAGAGGGAGGTGTGTTTGAATTTAATATGACCACCTCAGGTGACCGTGAAGACAACTGTGGCGGGGACGCCAGCAGACAAAACTGCTTTATATGCTCAACTTGTGGGCAAAGTTTTGATAGTTTCAGTTTATTTCAGAGGCACCAGTGTCAAAGTGAGCAATCCTTCGGCTGCAAGATTTGTGGTAAGATGTTTAATCAGATGAGCATCCTAAAACTGCACCTTAAACTGCATGTAGAATAAAACCATGTGGAATGGACAGAACAAGTAAAAAATACAAGGAAAAATAAAAACGATAGTTTGGATTATTTGAAGTGGCGTTGTATGAGGTACTTATCTATAGTCAGTGTATTACCGACAGTAGATGGTGGATGGTACGCCCCCTCTTCGGAGAGGCAGAGAGGAGAACCAGCATGGAAGTTAAGCAATGTACTCCTGTGGATGGCAACAAAATGTATTTAAGCTGCTTTAAAAAGGGCCACCCTAAAAAAAATAAATATGAGCTTAAGTGTATGCTACATTTAGAATATTTTCACCACTTTGTGTTGCTGTCAGACAGCTTTTTGGTGATGGGAAACTGCCATTATATAAGCAAATATTGCTCGCTCCAAACCAAGCAGACTCCATTGGCAAAGTCAGTAATTTTACCTTGCAGAACACAGGAGTTGCTGGTCTATTGCTGCCTCACTCAGTTAGTTAGTTTATGTTATTGTGTGACTTACGTGAATCTTAACTAAACTTTTAAAACATCATAGTCACACAAACAAACTAACAGATTGAGGCAGCGGTAGACGGCAAAGTCCCATGTTTTGTCAAGTAAAATTACCGTTTTTTCTGAAGGAGTCTGGTCGGGTTGGCAAGAGTGCTCTTTAGTTCACATAATGGTGGGTCCCCGTTGCAAAAGGCTGTGTGACAACAATGTAAAGCAGTGAAAATATTCTAAATATAGCGTACGCTTGAACTGATATAAATTTTTTAGGTTGACCTTTTTAAGTGGCTAAAATACATTTTGCTGCTGAACCCGTCCACAACTGTACATTGTTTCACTTCTCTACTGGTACTGACTATGGGTAAGGACTGCATACAAGCCCACTTCCAATAATCAGAACTATTGCTTTAACATAATTATCCGCAAAGCTTCATCACAGTCAGTCATAACAAATGGCAAAGTGCACAAGTTCCATACTCAGAGTCGACAAATCAATGTCCCAAAACTTCCAAAACCTAAATCAGAGAAACAAAAAGCATTAGTTTTCTAATCACTGCACTGATTAAGTACAATCTTTTTTGAAACAAGGATGAAAATTCTGTTTAGTCTCTAACATTTCAAGTACTTTACATCAGATGTTTTCCTGCTACTCTGACTCCCTCCATCTTCTCATTTATAGAAGAATTTTCTAAGACGATTGAGCATTGTTGGTGTGGACAGTGAACACAGGTGATCTTTGCTTGAAGCTGTCCAGATCTCTGGAGTGGTTTTGATTATGTCTTAATTAATATAAAGAGAAACTATACAATGTTGAGCATATTAAGTCGCAAATGAAGATCTGTTCTACTCAGATCCACACTGTTCTGTGTTCTTTAATGAAACATATATAGATATGTGTCCTTTCAAAAAAAGTAATGAGGAAAAAATTTGCACTGTAGCTTAATTTCCTGATTGGAACCAGATCAACATGCTTGCTGATACACTGTCAGCATAATTTTTGATCTGTAGTGTGAGATAGAGTTTGATGATATGTGAAAAATAACATGATATACTTTTTGGCTAAACAGTATTAAATGAAATTTGGCCAAATTAGAACAAACTACCGCATGCAAAGTTCAACAATTTAGCATATCAAGTAGAGATATAGGACAGGTTTCTTCCTCAATTCTACTGTGCCATTCTTAAAGGAGCAATATGTAACACCCCTAGTGGTCATAAATGTGTACTGAAGTCCAAATAGTGAGTTGGAGCCATAGCCCCATATTTAATATACAGTTTATGGTTGAAGCAAGTTGTTTCTCACTGCCTCCTCCTTCCCAGACTCGAATCTCAGGCAAGTTGCCTGCAGGTTGCAGGAACTCTGAACCTGCTCAAGTGCAAGACGAGCACAGCATTATACCAGACAAGACAAGCGACGACAAGTCCTACACTGTAAGTTAATCAGCCGTTTATAACTGTCACAGGTCTGTTGATGTAAAGTTAAGCCTGAATTCAGTGACTGCCTGTTTTACTTCCTGCCAGACTCCATTAACACTTAACTCAATTTCACCATTACAAGCATCCACTCCTTCTAAAATATTATTAATGATTTCTGCTGACTCATAAACAGACTAACTTACTCAGCGAACATTTGGTACTAATTTAAGTCCATGTAAAGTGAATAAATGTAAAACAGGCAAACAAAAATGGGTTTCCACAGGGGATGGAAATTTCTAAGAAGAACATGCTGGCTGTAGCGTTGTTGGAGATGCCAGTATGTCAACATGGCATGTTTCCTTAATCTCTGATGACATATGGACATTTTATGATTTAGTGCAGTAAATATATTGCAGATTTCCCCGTTAAAAACTGTGAAATCAGTTAATTGCATCAAGCTTTGATAATCTACCATTTCTGACTGTGCTGTACTAAGACACACTTTTGTGATGTGGATCTACATCAGTGTTTTCTTTCTATTTTCTTAAAATATGGAATAATGCCTATTTTTCTTTTAAGTAGGATGCATTTAGGGTACTATTATTTTAAGTTATGATTTGAAGCCATTGTTAAAAATATTCATGGAGTTGTTTACTGTTGATAAAGCAGATGGACAGTTGAAACAAAAAACCCTCATACACTAATGCACTGTATACCTCAAATTATTGTTGCCCTCAGAGCTGCATGTAAATATGTCTTGATAATTTTAGCGCAATTATTCTATTGGTTTGGTCTTTCCAAAAGGCAAATTTAAAAGCAAATGCTGTGATTTTTGGTTGAGGCCAAGATTTCAAATACACCAGACCTCCCACTAACCAAAAATGACAAAAAAACAAAAAAACAAACAAGAACATGGTAATGTTTTTCTGTGAGAAAGGGAAGAGACAACAATGAGTTACTGTTAAATCATATGCAGGAAACTTGTGCATTATGTAAAACTAAAGAAACATGAAATACCTCAGTGATACACAGGGTCACCGTAAAATAATACAAAGCATTAGAAAAGTGAAACTTCACTTTGGTTATATTGGTACTTTTGACTGATATTTATTTTGATCTGACATTGGCAGTCAGAGAGAACTAATTACACAGCCAGTGTTCAGCACCTTACACGTAAAACTGTAATATAAAAAGCCATTAAACTAGTTTAGTAAATTGTTTTGAATGGTTCTGAAAGAATGGTGCAGTTCACATTTGTTTGAAGCAGGTGTTTGGACATGAAGAGGTCATTAAAACTAACACTCCAGGTAAGCCCACAGAAGGAGCTCCTTTCTTGGGCTGACAGGTTGACACAAAACCCTTTATAGTACTGTGGGATGAGTGCCTACATTTTTCACATGGGAATGAAATCCCTCACCCTGCCACTGCAGTGTTACTGCCTTTCAAAACTGTGTCATAAAGTCAACTTCCTGTAACCTTTTTCATCCTTAATTTATTTAGTGTTTTCAGTCTGCTTTAATTTTATAGTTTACTACACAAGATCACTGATCGACACCCAGTTGTAGCATGATTCACAGGTATCACTTGACCTTTACGGTAATGGTTTATTACATAATATAATATGTTAGATTACATTTGAAAAGATAAATGAAAAAATGATTTTAAAAAAATCAGATTTCTTTGTTTAATTTTTTGTATTTTTAAATAAATTCAAAACTACACTCATGAAATTGTGGAGTCTGGTACTCTGTTTTAATATTGATCAGTGCAAATAAATTTGTTAAGTTTTAAATCTTTCCTGCACTACTTCCTCCTCCATCACTCTTTTGTTATTTCTCTCACCTTACTTCTTTTTCTTCCAGGGTTTCTACATTCATGGAAAAAGTTTAAACTTATTTGAGCTTCACTAAACAGAAGAGGACCCAATACGGATCCTTGAGGTCGCCCAATGTAGATCAAATTTCTAGGGTCACAAATCACAAGCCTTCAGAATCAAATTGTCTTAAACCATTTTGTATTTTAATCAGTCTTGTATAGGTTAGGCTACTTGTTCTGCAGAAGAGGTTACATTGGGGTAGTCTAACTATTTGTTTTCAAAAGTGGACTGGCATGGTCAGGATTGATGAATACTCAGTACAGAAATTTACAGGCATTTATTGGCAGAATATGACAGAAAAAGAATATAATATTTTTAAGTATGTTTTAATTTGTCTATCATCACCTGAAAATAAGAATTTGCCCGGAACAGACAAAAGACGCCATAGGTTCTTCCACACACTAGGAAGGGGCGGGTCAGGTGATGTGTTGCAAACTGTCTGCAAACTCACCACTAAATGCCACTAAATCCTACAGTGGTCATTTAAGAAATAATAATTTTTAAAAATTAAAAAACGTTAACAATATGGAGGCCTTTTTGCAAGTTTGAATTTGTGTTTTAAAAGGAACAAGTGTTTTCCACCATCATTATTGTGTTTAAAGAGATCTTGGCCAGCCACATGGCCGAGCTAATTTCACACAAAAGATAAAGCATTTGGTCACTTCTAAGGTACAGCCGTACTGTGTACAGTCGTCTGACTAGGACAGAGACTTAGGGCTGCATTAAAGGGACAGTTTGCCACAAAATCAAAAATATTTAGTTTCCCCTGGCCTGTAGTGCTGTTTATCCATCTAGATTTTTTGTGTGAGTAGTAAAGTTTTGGGACTAAATGGTGCAAATCCAGTGGTACTCAAAGCAGCTACTAGAAAGAAATTAGTTCTGGTAAATTCTACTGCAGAAAGATAGTAGTTCCTACATGAAACCGCTCACAGCAGGGTCTGTGAATTATTTTGAGCCACGGGGTCATAATTTTTGGAAAGAGACTCTGGTTTTGAATTTTTCAAATGTATTTTTTTGGTGCTTTGATCACCAAAGGACTGAGCACCATTGTACTGGAGAAAAGGCAGAAATCTCTCCAGCCAAAATCTCCCAAACCAGGCAACTCTTGTCGACATTTTACTTGGTAGGCAACATTTTGACTTTATTCTCAAAATGCAAAAAACAAAAACAAAAAAACAAACAAAAAAACAACAACAACAATGTCCTTTTTGACTGGCACTAATCTTATAAGTTCAACTCTATTCTCAGCAGTGGACTTTGTTCTCAACATTTCGATTTTATTCAGACAAGTAAAGGTAAGTCACCTTAAGTTTTACCTGAAACGTCGACAGACGAAGATGAAGGCCATCGTCTCACACTGCTCATCTCTCCCTTGCTGGTAGTAATTTCACTGCGTCTTTACTCTTGTATTTACGGTAGAGCCCTTCGCTACACGGAAGAAAAGGTTCCAGCTAGCTAGAAACACACAGGGATGTGAAAAATTGTAGTGCGTCGGTTCGTTTCGCAATTTTTTAAAGATTCATTGCGTGGAAGGGCCTTTTTATTCTATTTTTTCTCACATATTACTTTACATGAATTAACATGGCGACGTGCATTCCCTTTCAAACCCAGTTATCCTCAATAATGGAGGTTTTGGTTAAAGCAGCAGTGACAGAGATATCCAAACTAGTCGATGACAAATGTGCGTTTTTGCATCTTGAAATATCTAGAAAGCAAAGCGAGAATGAGATGTTGAAAAGGAAATTAGTCATGATGGAGAGTAAAAATGCCCAGCTGCAGCGAGGCTTTGGTAAGACGCTCATTTCTGCTCTAAATTGACGACTCTATTAAATTACAATTTTATGCATAATAATGTAGAAGTATCAAGCATATAATTACATTTACAGTGAGTTCAGGCCAGCACTGTGAGAAGGCTGTACATTCTTATATAAATTAATGTATGTTTCATAAATTTATGTACATTGTTCATATAATTTGATATGTTTGCTCCTTTAAGATAATATTTAATTTGCTTTTGCCCAGTATTTTAATGTATTGTTTCCTTTTCTGCACCAGAAAACTATATGGACAGAGGACCTGGTGTGGGGACTAACTGTCCCCATCCTACAGGAGATATTAAGGTCTGTGTTACTCAAATCTTGTACCTGTAGATGTACCTGAATTAAGGCTGTATTACCTACTGGGTAAATTGGGTATCTGCCCCAGGGTTCAAGACCACCAGGGGCTGCAAAAGCCCCAAATTAATTTGTTATTTTTTGAACACAATGGTCAGAAGGCTGTATCAATGGAGGTAAAAGAGGCCCAGCAAAAAATTTACTGCTGAGCCCAGGATCATTGTAAAATTAGAATTGACACCAATGTGGACCATGCTAATGACTTTAAGTTGCTTTATTATATCTTCATATTTACTCTTGATCACCTCACTTTGCATACTGACAGTTGTGGTGCCTGTAGTGACCACAGCTCATCAGAACTGAACACACTGAATCCATTTGGGTTGCAGTGACGCTTGTTTAACTTCTCTCCTTTAATTGTGTCCATATATGCATAGATCACCCATAGGCCACCGTGTGAAATATTGTGATAGATTATGGTAGAAATATGCATAGCATTTTATTCACATGCATTATGTGCAGAAAATGAAGGAGAGTTAGGAGCTTGGTGCAATCCTAAAACTTCATAATACTTCCACAATTTTGATTTGATTACCACTACAAATTGGTCATGTGCAGTGCAAAGAAAGGTAGACTGTGAATTAGGGCTGCACGATATGGTAAAAAAGTCATATTGCGATTATTTTGACTGAAATTGTGATATGACAATTTTTATTTTCAATGAAAAAGAAAAATCTTTTAAAATCGTGATTATGTGACATTTGTTGTGATCTGTCTGGGTTCTGTACCAAACAAATGTTTGCTTATATCTGGAGAACAAGATTTTTAGGCCAGGGCATCTCTGCAGCATCACAGAACTTCACTGTAATGCTGTTTTCTCACATATTTCTCCTTCTTCAAAAAACTGCGATTTGGTTCTGCTTCTGTGATTTGGATATTGCACATGGTCATATTGCGATTTCGATAATATTGCGATTAATTGTGCAGCCCTACTGTGAATCTTTACTTTCCTACAGTATTTGCTGCTGGATCATGTCGCCTCACTTCTGTCAGAGGCAGCGCACGTCAGAGAGAGCTTAAAGTGGTACTGTTACCTGTTTTGGGCTGGGTTCAGGCTCTAGCTGAAAAATAGCAGAATTTGTTGGGCTGGAGCCAGACTTGAACACCACAGACCAGGGCTGGTCTAGGGCTGGTGTTTTTGGCCAGTGCGGGGCTCTAATTTACAGAGGTGTAAATCACACCATACCGATTTCAATTCAGTTCAGTTCAGGGGCCTGTGATCAATATCAGACAATATCAAATGTCCATCTAACACAATCGGTCGCATTTTTGTCAACCAACAAAAAGCAACTAAATTATGACTCCACAATTTATGACTGAACTCTTCCAGACATTTGTTACACAGACATGTCATGGGAATTTCAAAAGAAAGGTGTGTCTCAAAGATGATGATATAGATCTGATATAGATTTTTACTTTTCATTGGTTATATTGTATCATTGAACATTGACTCAAGATATCAATCCAGATTGAGACTCATAAGTGTTGTTTCCTGTTTTCAGCAAAACTCTTGAAAAAGCAACTGTACATTACCTTCCCAGAACAACATAATGACATAAAACAAGCAACTAGGTGGTGAACACAGTAGAGAATTTAACACCTAAAGAGAAGTTGGTGGAGAGCAAACTGCACTAAAAGAAGAGTGAATAATGGATTGATATTTGCCAGGTGGCCAGAAATACGACTCAAATGAATTCTAATGTTGCTGTGTGTCTGCTTGATTTATAAATAAGCAACATGTTTGCCAAATTTACTTTATTAAGATGATGATATGTCAATGTTGTGTTTACAATTTGTGCTGCCCCCAAGTGGACAAAAATGTCGATCCTGGTTTAATTTACTGATGAATCGCTGATCATATCCTAAAATGTGGATTTCAGGTGCTACTGTGATTGTGACTGTTGTATTTTTAATAGCGGTCTGCTGTTTTTAAAATGTCTCTTTATTTAGTTTTCTGACATTGAAGATGCCGCTGTTTCATTCGCAATTAAAGAAGAAAGTCCAGATGAGACACTGTGGATCAGTGATTCTGCTGGACCGATTGGTGAGTTAAAGAACTGGATTATGTGCAAGAGCTAAACTTGAAAATGTTCATGGTCTCATGTTCTTTCCACTGACTCTAATTGTGATGGCCTGCTTGCAGATGCAGACACAAAACACAATGCTTTTCAAAATCTAAACATGCACTAGGCAATAAAAGAAAACTATTGCTGTGTTTTTGCTGGTGTATGTTTCTCTTTGCTTTGTACTTCACGGATTCATTATAACATTCAGGATGGAGGCTCTTAAGATGGGCAATTAAATATGTAGCGTTGAAGTAATGTGATTTGGCTCCTCCTTGCATGACCAATGCTTAGCACTCATTGCAAATAGCAACTTTGCTATTCATTCTGGGTAATTCAAAAACCTCCACACTTCACAATCATCATATCGGTCTGTAATATCGGCAGAAACCTTCATTTGAGCTGATACAGTGTTTCATTTTAAAGCCTTTATCGACCATTCCAGATGACGTCGTGCATCATGCTCCATACTTTTTGCTTGTAATCACCTACATAGTAACTCCTAACTTTTTTACACCTGTCACTTGCAGGTCCTGCTTTACAATACCCAAATCCAGCAGCTAACGCCCCAGACAGCCAGCAGCTTGAAGAGAATTGTCAGTTAAACCATTCAGATGTCACCAGGCCAAAAACCTCAGAGTTCGGTGACTTGTACACCTCTGGTCAGCTTGCAGGAGACATCAGTGGCCTTCAGTTCACTGTGAAGACGGAGAAGGAGGAGAACCGCTCTGGATACAGCCAGGACGGATGCCAGCACAGCAGCGGGAAGCAGACTCAGCTCACTGCTGACTTCTCCATGGATGGAGAGAATCAGCTGTGGTCGTCCATAATTGAAGGTAATGACATTGATGCTGGTTTTCCTGACTTTTCCAGTGTGGTAGAGGAGTATTCCAACACATTCCCAGACCATTCTGATGCTCAGGTGGTGTCTAACACCACCAAAGCAGCTAGTGTCCAACAGCTGTCCTCTCAGAGGCCCTGTAATGGGATCTACAACAGTGAGTATCAGAAGGATGCTCCACAGTCGTCCAGTTTTCAGCCCAGACCTCAGGGTGCTCAGTCACAGCAGGACAGGCAGAAGGAACAAACTTACCCACAGAGGAACCCCTCACATGTCTCACATCTGAGGCAGCCAGAAGAACACGCTGAGAGCGAGGCTGCAGCTGGAGACAGACCAGTCGTAACCTCCTCGCACAACACTTTCACACCAGGCAGCTTCCCCTCTCACACCCCCCACAGACCTCTCTCTGGCATGGCACGGGGCTACGTCTGCTCGCAGTGCGGGAAGACGTTCGGCCGCCTGCACCAGTTCAAGCTGCACCAGCAAAGCCACAAGAGAAAGCGGGCGTTCTGGTGCACAGTGTGTGGGAAGAACTTCCAGTGTTCATCCCACCTCAGCATACACCACCGGACGCACACAGGCGAGAAACCGTACGGTTGCGGACAGTGCGGGAAGAGGTTCACGCAGCAAAGCAGTCTGAGGGTCCACCAGCGCACACACAGTGGGGAGCGGCCATACAGCTGCTCACTGTGTGGGAAAACCTTCATCCTGATGCACCATTTGAAGAGGCACAGAATCATTCACACATACAGCTGAGGTGGAGATTTGTGAGGGGATGTTGCTCAGGTGAAAAGACACAAATGACTCAAAGAGCCTGTTCAGACCTGATATTAACATGCGTCCTGGGTGATCTGATCACAAGTGGACAACTCAGAGTAGGAGTTCACACTAAACTTCTGTATGAGCCTCATTTTACCTGCACTTTCAGCAGCTGGGCAGGTGAGACACTTAGTGGTGTGATTTTATAACTGAACTATGATCAGGACGGCACACACTTTTACATCTTCTGTCTGTGTGGAAATTTCTGATGTTTTCACATCACAGATGACGAAGAAAGGCCTTATTGATGGAGTCAGAGAAAGTAAAAGTGTGCGTCCAAGCACATCACATAGCATCTCTACTGACTGCTTTTCACAGCCACACAATCTTTTATAGAAGGAAAGAAAATATACAAGAAGGCACAACTAATTAAGAATTGGCTGTTGCGGTTATGAACAACCCAATGGACACAATGTTTTTTCTACAAAAAAAGAAATAACGTAGTGTACAACATTTGCGGAATTTACAAGAAGCACCACCAAATAATTAACAATTTGTTGTAGAAAGTGTTTCATGAACTTTATAAAGTCTCTCCTCACTCAAAAACTCTTAAAATGTGTGTTCATAAATATCAGCTGCAGGTAAGAGAGCCTAACAACATAATTTGCATTGCAGTTAACCAAATGTCGTGCTTAAAGGACGTCAGTTGAGTAGGCGGTCCTTCAATGTGGTGTTCACACTGCTGAGAGAATGTGGTCACATGCTGAGCAATCAAATCTCAAATGCCTCCTTGGTGCATTCACACCTGTACTCAGAGCTGTCGGCTTGGGATCGGATCACTGAGGATGCATGTGAATACCAGGTCTGAACGGGGCCAAAAAGCCAGTGAGTTGCAGCTTTTTTGGTTGGGATTTGTAACCTTGTGCATTGCTCACAGACTTTGTATATTACTGCATATTTTACTATGCAAAATCCATCCAATTTTATGATGTTTGCTTCTTTTTTAAATACTTGTCTTATAATTATTAAAACTTCAAACTGAATTGCAACAGAATTCACACATTTCAGTATTTTTAAGACACCTTCAAAGCTAGAAATCCCAAAAACAAAGTCTAAAGTGTGGAACATTGCAAAAAGATCCTACAGATTTCCTCCTACAGTTACCTGCATACTGATCTTCACTC
>JAJHUR010137175.1:0-19275 GCA_027495735.1 Lutjanus campechanus | reverse complement strand
CTATTTACCGTCTGAATCAGGGCTGATGATGGTGATGATGGAGTGAACGGAGCAGAAGGAGGAAGAGGAGGAGGAGGAGGAGGAGGGGCTGCTGGTGTGTTTCACTGTGTTCACTTTGCTCTCTAATTAAAGCCTCAGATAACAGAGGCAGGGTGAGGAAGAGGAGGAGGAGGAGGAGAAAGTGAGACATTCAGAGCCTCAGCAGAAGAAACGGTGAGTGATTTATTACATTTAGAAAAACAGATTTTAGTTTAATCACATCTGCATCATACAGCTGCTGTCAGAAAAAAGATACAAGAATCAAAACCTTTATAAACTAAAATACTATTTATCATATTTGGTCTATTTTTGTATATGTTTGATTGTTTTTGATTCAATATGGTTTTGGAAACTCTAATCTTTTTGGTTTCTCTTCAGTTTTTTATCAGTAATCTTTATGTTTTTGTGTAAAGGTCCGTGATTATTCTTTAAACTCATGTTAGTTTAATTTATGGTTAATTTAGCAGTGAACAACAGCAGAGTTAGCATCAAGCTAATTTGCTTTTAGTGTCACAATCCGAATGTGCAAACAATATGTCAAAAATAAATAATTTGCAATTAACTGAACAGGTCAATTTGACAAATATTGAACAGAAATGTAAATTAAATAGAAAAAGCTTCAACTCTTTTTGGTGCATTTTTTAATTTTTTAGTCCTCAGTTGCTAAAAAGAGCCCGTGTGTCCTATTAAAAGCGAGCTGCACCTCCTCCTCCTCCTCCTCCTCTGCAGTCCCTGTATTGGGTTTCATTCCTGCAGTTCTGACTGAATGAACGCTGATCAATTATTTACAGAGAAGCTGAAGGTCAGAGGAGAAACCCCGAGAGACCCTTCGGCCCCGAAACAGACACTTCTGAGCCACAACTAGACCCGACAAGACGAGAAGAAGACGAGGACGATCAGGACGAGGAGGACAGCTGAAGGTAGGACCAAACTCCCTCTGATGTCCTGGGTGTGAAACACCGGCAGCTGATTGGCCGAAAAGCAGCAGTTTAGTTGAGTCTTTGCTGTTCAGACACTTCAAGCTGGAGAAACTGGACAGATTTCCATCTGTAACATCTTTAAATATCTGAAAGTTGGGCAGCTTCCTCCACCTGCTGCCTGGACCCTGGTCCCACCACATCTTTAAAAACTGCTCAGGATCTGAGGTATGTTTGTCAGTCAGGGTTCTGGTCTCTTATAAAAGTTGTCTATAATCTGAATATAAATACAGACTCAAATAAACGATCTGTTCTTGTACTTGTGGATCTCAGATCTGCTTTTTACTTTGTCGACCACAATATCTTACCGGACAGATTAAAAAACAAACTGTGTGGGACTTTCTGGTCCAGTTCTCAGCTGGTTTACAACCTGTTTACAGGACAGGCTGGAGTGTAAAGTGGGTGTTATGTGAGGAGAACCTCAAGGTTCAGTTCTTGGATCATTACTGTTTTAATATCTATGTGCTCCCACTCGCACAGGTCATACAGGAACACAACATAAACCATAATTACACAGACGACCCTGATAACTTCGATCACGTACGCTCCCTAAACGTGTCGCCGATATGAATCCAGAACTTTTTACACCTGAACAACGATAAAACAGAAATACTCATCTTTGGAGCAAAAGTCAGCTTAGAAATCTGTGTAATCATAGACTGTGATTTAATTTTTAATAATCTCACAAGATCAACTTTTTATCACCTTAAAAACAAAACTAAGGAGTTTTCTCTCAAAATCTGACTCTGAAAAACTAATTCATGCATTCATAACACGCAGATTAGATTATTGTAACACACCTGTTCTTAAATCTCTGCACCGGCTCCCTGCAGTCAAAACCACAACTGGCTTTAAGATTCTGTTCCTGGTTTAAAAAGTCTTTAACAGCCGCGCTCCTCCGAACATTATAGACATGCTGATTACATACAAACCAGCAAGACGTCTCAGGTCTGCAGACCGCCATGTTTTAACCTTTCCTCGTACAAACACTAAAGCAGGTGAGGCGTCCTTTAGTTTCCATGTTGTGAGCAGATGAAGCCGCGTCTCTCAGGACCTGATGACACTGAGCACTTTAAAAACCAGGTTAACCAGGTTTACTTTTCAAAACAGCTGACAGCTGTTCTGAGTGCTGGTGTGTGTTTTATATATGTTTGTATATTTTTGTCTATACTGACGTTTGCACACTTGTTGATGTGTGATTGTTTATTGTGCTTTTTTTTTTTATTGTTACAGGTTGTTGCTTAATGTAAAACACACTGTGTTGTCCTGTGAATGAAATGTGCTGAGTTCAGGGTGTTCTACTGGGAACCCTTATATATCCCAATGGTTTTATCAAGAACACACATGGGGGTTCTACCAAGAACCTTTTATTTTATGGTTCAAAGAACACTTGATGAAAGATTTCCTCTTGAAGAACTCTTCCATCAAAAAAGGGTTCTTTGAATGAAAATAGTTCTTTTTTTGGAACCCTCAGTCTTACAAAGAACCCTTGAAAAACCCTTTCTTCAAAAAAGTGTTCTTCAAAGGCAAATGGCTCTGGGTAGAACCTCAGTCCTTCAAGGAAGAACCCTTGTGGAACCCTTATTGAACATTTTGTAACCGTTTCTGTTAGCGTGACTCAATCTCTCACACGACACGAGAACCACAGTTTTGTCGAAGAACACATCAACTGTTTTTACTGTCATTAATATTAATATTGACTATTGTTCCAAAACAGCTTCAGCAGCTGGAACAGACCAGCGACCTGCCGCACAGAAAGGCTACATGAATGGAGAGAGGTTTCCGGAAAGCTTCGTTAATGATTGAGGGGCTAATTGAGCGAAACACAGTCTTCATCAGCAAAACACCGGCGGTACATTCTGAACGAGCTTTGACAAACTAATGACTGCGTGTTTTCTTTCCCCTCTGTCACAGAAACTCCTTCAACATGCCAGAGACACGGACCAGTCCACCGTGAAGACACAGAGATCAGACAGACAGACGGACAGACGGACAGATAAATAAATAGATTGATAGATCAGACGAAGGACAAATGAAGGAAACCTCACTGACTGAGAAGACTTGACTCCGTTAAAGGAGCTGAGATGACGCCAGAGGAACCTGAACCGATCCTGCTCTGCCAGAAATAGCCTTCATCATGGGATTGAGCCAAGCCTCCAACATCACTCCAGACATCGGTCTGGTGGCGGCGGCGGCAGCAGCAGCGGCGAGCAACCACCCAAACACCTCTGGCACCACGCCGTCTCTTCCTCCGTCATCCTGCAGCATCGACGAATCCTACAAGTACGTCTTCCTGCCCGTCTGCTACTCGCTGACCTTCCTCTTCAGCCTCACCCTCAACTCGGTGGTGCTGCTGCGCTCCTGCTGCCACCATGGCGGCTGCTGCGGCGGCGGTGGCAGCAGCGGCGGCGGGCGACGCTGGAACACGTCGCTGATCTACATGGTGAACCTGGCCACCACTGACCTGATGTACGGTCTGTCGCTGCCATTCCTGGTGGCGAGCTACGTGCTGAGGGACCGCTGGGTGTTTGGGGACTTCATGTGCCGCCTCGTCCGCTTCCTCTTCTACTTCAACCTCTACTGCTCCATCTTCTTCCTCACCTGCATCTCTGTGCACAGGTAGGAAGTGCCTCTAACATAAAGGTGCCCTCTTGGTTGCTCCCATGGTAGATAAAATGTGATTTAGTGGGCAAAACATTGTAAGGTGCCCTCAAATGTGCCCTTCTAATGGACAAAAGGTAGTTAAGTGCTCTCTTAGGTCCCTTCTAGTGGACAAAATGTGCCAAAGTGTCCTTTAAGTCCCCTTCTGGTGGACAAAATTTGGAGAAGTGCCCCCTAAAGTGCCCTTCTAGTAGTAGCTACAATTTGACAATCACTGTTTAGGTGAAGTTTTCCATTTAAAGTTCTGTTGCCTCCTTCAAGCTCCCAAAAACATGTTTTCTGGGACATCATATTATACCAAAGGTATCTTACTAAAAGGTGAAGTCAAAGATGATCAATACTAAAAGGAGGTCTGACTGCAGATTATATCACAACCTGTGGGGTCACCTCAGTGTCTCTGTGTTCATGTTTCTTCCCGTTAATGTTAATTTTTGACGGCTCCTTACGTGTGATCTTTGAACTTTGACTCGCTTCCAGGAAAGTAGCTCTATGACACAAGTTACCAATGCTAATGTAGCAAGCTAGCTTACTCTCCTGACCTTTGAGCCAATCGGAGGCCGGAGAAACATTTGGAAAAAAGCCAAGTTGGCTGGTTTGACTTCAGAGATGAGTAACCCACATCTAGGTTCACACCCCCCAAGTCACCGACCTGTCGGCAGGACTGTTTCCTCTCTGTCACACAAACCTACAACGGCTATGGAAGCTCATCAGGGACAAAACAGTAATCAATCTGAAAAAGTAAGGAAGGAACAGGTTTATACAGCATCTTAGGATCTTTTCACACCTGAAAGTCTGACCTAAGATTCATATTTTTGTTACATCATTTATATTTGTTTCAGTTAGTTTCACTTCACAATTAAGGGAGTGCACTCAAGACCTACACATGATTGGTGCAAAAGTCTGAACCATCCAAAAAACAAAATCTTTTCACACTACAGCCAGTTTGATCTGGACCAAGACCACCTCTTTCAGTTGGACACCTACCTTGTTGTGGAGACAAAAATCTACAGGTGTGAAACGTCCCCCTGGACTACAGGCTGGACTGGTCCGGTGAAAAGAGGTGGTCTCGGTCCGGATCAAAGTGAACCATGGTTCACGGCACTGTAGACGTTTCTTCATGGAAAAGATGTTTTCGCTCTTCTCTGAACCAGCTTCAGAAAAAGTTTGATGTGATTGGTTGAAGTTAGCCCGTGGTAGACAGATGGTTCCATCCAATCACCTGCCAAGTGTTTGTTGAAAGTGCCTGCCCTTTTCCAAACAGTTGGTTCTGTGAAACAAACCATCTGGCGTGTCATTTTATGTGAATACTGAGCAAGGAATCATCTCAGAAACCCTCAACTGAGCACCTGAGACTCTGTTTAGTGTTTTTAAAACTACAACAAGAATGTCTGTGGAGATTCTCAGTCGTCATGGTTACCCAAGAAAGGTCAAGTCAAGGCAACTGGAGTTGCTTGATTTAACCTTTCTTTGATTAAACAAGAATGAGATTGGAACTCACCCCTGGTTGTCCTGGTTGTCCGTCCACAGGTACCTGGGGATCTGCCATCCGATGAGGACCATCACTCTGGAGAGCAAGCGGGTGGTGAAGGGCACCTGCGCGTTGGTGTGGGTGGTGGTCTTCATCCTCACCTGTCCCATCTTCAGGTTCGCCCAGACAGGATACCTGCGTCGAGCAGGCGGCGGCGTTGTGGAGCCTGGAGGGCCGAGGGAAGGCGGGAACAGTACTGGATCTCAGGAGGAGTACATGAACTGCTGGGACGACGCCATCGATAAGGAGTTTGCTGACTACGTCCCGTACGGCATCGTCCTCCACCTGCTGGGCTTCTTTGTGCCCTTCGTCATCATCGCCTGGTGCTACTCTCAGGTGGTCAGGACGATATTTCAGACCCTGCGCTCCCCTCCCAGTTCAATCGAGGGCGGCGAGGACGGTCCGGTGGGAGACGGGGCAATAGAAGGAGTCCGAGAGCGGGAGAGAACCTCGGTGTCCATCTCCGGATCGCAGTACTCACACTACATCCGGCGGCGACGGAAATCCATTAAAACCATCGTGACCATCACGCTGCTGTTCGCGCTCTGTTTCCTGCCATTCCACGTGACTCGGACGCTCTTCCTGCTGCTGCGGCGAGGGCAGCTCGGCGGCTGCAACGTCATGAAGACCGTCTCCATCTGCTACAAGGTCACCCGTCCGCTGGCCTCCTGCAACGCCTGGCTCAACGCCCTCCTCTACTTCCTGACAGGGGATAAGGGCGCCCCCTGCTGCTGGCCGGCAGAACACAGCGTCCGCAGAGACCGCCGGAGCGGCTCCCTCTGGTGGCCACTGAAGATCCTGAAAAAAGAGGGGGTGGGCGAGGACGACCAGGAGGCGGCGGAGAAGGTTGAAAGGGAGGTGCACTTGGAAAACGAGTCCAAGTCTTCAAGGGTCGTCTTCTAGAACGTTTTAATGTTGGTTTGTTTATTAAAGACTTAAAACGGCGCGTGATGAACCAGGAAAAGGTCCAACAGTCCAACAGAGAGCTGCTCAGTGGATACAAAGCTCATTTTAAACGCATGTTTCCATCCATTACTGTTGTGTGAACATCAGGAGGTGGTTGATGGTCCAGTCGGAGCTCAGACGATGGTTTCATGTATTAATGTGAGGAAGGTCTCAGTCTCCTCGTCGCTCCTCACACATCTGATCACATCAATGGTTTTTGTTGCATACGCCAACGTTTCCACGTCAACCAAACGTAACAGCTTTTTTGCAATATTTAAACTTTCTTGTAGGGCTGCAACTAACAATTATTTTCACTGTTGATTAATCTGTCGATTATTTTCTTGATTAATTGATTAATTCATCCTGTCATCATCTCATCAGTTGAAAAATAGATCCAAACATGTTTACACTGTTTTTCAAGTCTTTCCAGTAACGATTATTTCCATTAGCGATCAATCTGTCAACCATTTTTCGCCCTAATCGATCAGTTGTTTGGTCCATAAAATTTCAGAAAATTTTGATCAGCGTTTCCAAAGATGATGATGTCCTAAAATGTCTTGTTTCGTCCACAACCCAAAGATATTTTTCTGTGCTGATTATTTTCATTATCAATTAATCTGTCAAACATTTTCTTAATTAATTGATTATTTATTTGGTCCTTAAAATGTCAAAAATGTAAACGCAAAGACGACAACATCAGAAACCAGAAAGAAATCAGAAAATTGAACATTTAAGAAACTAGAAAAAGATTTTTTTTTCTTACAAAATTACTCAAACTGATTAATTGATTATTAGTTGGTGAATAATTTAATAATCAAATGTTGCAGCTCTACTTGACAGTTTTGAGTACTCGGTTAAACAGACACAGTTCAGTTGGTACCAACAAAGTATTAAATACGCAGACGTGATGTTTAACGTTCTCACGTTCTCCTGCAGTGAACGTGAGACGGTTTGTAAAAAGAGGACGATGTCCTGAATCAGAGATGTGTGGAGCCTGATGGAGGAGACGACGTTTATTTAAATCTGCTGCCCTCAAATGACTAAAGCACTAAATTACTCAAATTATGTTTTTTCTTCTCCTCTAAATTTAGTGATTCTTTACCCCTGAGTTACTCACTTTGTGTCCTCACGATACTAAAATTGTACCCATGAAATTAAAAACATCATCAGCTTCATTTGTTCCTCTGAGACTCTCAGTGCAGAAATATTTAGATCTAATGTGGTTTTATTTGCATTTTGGATTCAGATCCGTGAATAAACTCGAGGTTTTGGCTGTTTCAGACCGAACATGTCCGAGCGTCCTGTGATGGACGCCAGAGGAGCTGCTCACAAAATAAACTGATAGAAAGAGGAAAATGAGATGGATTATTTTATTTTTACATTTCAAGAATAAAGTTTTTGTTTTTTTAAATTTTATTTTAAATACTTTTATGAGAATAAAGTCACATTTTGGCTGAAGGCGTCTGTAGTGACTGTGTGGACCAGAGTCCTGAAAATCTTTACTCAACTACAAATACTGTTACATCAGTGAAATATTACTGGATTACAAGTAAAAGTATTGATGTTAGAAAACTACTGAAGTAAAGGATCATTTATGTTTAATAAATTATCAATAGCAGCATTAAATTGAAAGCGGTTTGTTTCCTGCTCTGTTCTGTTCGGGCGTCTACGTTAATCTGAGATCATTTATTTTGAGTCGCCAAATAAATTTAAAATTATGGAAGAAAGTTTATATCTGCAGAACGTCTTTTATAAAACATTAAAATGTGTTTATTGTTTTCCTGATGAGAAGAAAAATCAAATGATGTTAATTCTCTTATTTTGTCTCATTTATGAAACAGCTTTTACACTGTAAAAACAAAAGAGGTGAGAAAAGTTTCAGGGTCGATGACTTCAGTAGATTTTTTTAAGCTTTGAGTCCAACTCAAACTTTTAAGTTTTGAAAAAGTTTAATCAACTAATAAAGTTTTGTTGGCATAATTTCCTTTTCTGTATTTCAAAAGTTATTGAATAAACTTGGTTATAATTTTAAATTTTCAATTAAAACCTTTAAGACCAAATAAAGACACATCAGGTTTCTAAACCTCAAAAAATTAAAGTTAATATAAAGAAGAAAATTAAATGATCTCAACTAAAGAAAAGAGGCTGCAAAACTTTTTCGGGTTTATTTCAAAACTTCAGAGTTCGAGTTGCCACAACTCTTTTTTTAAACATTTGTTTTCTTGATGAGAGAAAATAAAAACGAGACGTCCTGTTAACTCGGCTTAAAGACGTTTATTTCTCTTTTATAAAGTATAAATGTGTATATGAATGAGTCCAGATAATATCAGGTGATGCAGAAAAGGCAGTAAAAATGTTCAGGAACATCTTTTATGCACAAATGAATTCTTGATTGTTACTTAAGATATAAATTTAACAAACTGTCTCAGGATCAGGACTCGGTGAAGACGTGAACACGAGCTGCGTTCAGCCTCGTCCTGCGTCAGAAAACTTCAGTTACATCAGTTCCTCCAGGAAGTTGTGATGTTGTGATCGTAACGATTCATGCAAACTCGACCGACGCCTGTGAATTCTGCACAACCTCGTCATTTTGTCCAAACTCTGCAACTTTTCTGCAAATTAAACCAATCAGCTTCACTCCCTGCGAGTTCTACCAATCACAGCACATCACACATGTTCGTCTCAATGACCCGACTCACTGTTTTGTTTTATTCTTCACTGTTGTTTTGCATTTATATATTTTTTTACTTTTTCACAGGTACTGAAAAGAACACAAGGTTTATCATCATGCTGACATTTATCAAAGCTCCGCCCACTTTTATTTGATCATTTTGTGCTCGTTGTTTTAACTGAGTTTGAGGTTTTTGTAAAAATTGGCCCCAGCTGACCTTCACCTGCAAATAAAGCAGATTTTGTTTGAGTTTTTGTCATCAGGAGCCTTTTTGGTGACGTTACGTAGAACTTTTAATGAATTATACAAAAAAAATCTCAACTTTGTTTTGTAATTTTGGCAGCCGGTGAAATCCTGGAGGGACCGATTAAATAACCAAAGAGCTCATAGAATAAATCAAATTCAAAGTTAAATTGTTATAATAATTTAATAACACTGGAGAGAAGAAGGCTCTCAGCGTTTAATGTTAGCTAACATGCTACGTTAGCTAACAGCTGTATGTCCTGATTCTCATTGGTCCGTTTGTGATCAGATCACCTGATTGGCTACAAAAAAGCAGTTAAAAGGTTCGGATATTAATTCAAAATGTACTCAGTCCTCAATTATGATTTTAAAAGTAACTAAGTAGATTACATGATGGAATTCATACTTAAGTACGAGTAAAAGAACAAGTACACGATAAACTACTTAATTACAATAATTGAATTATTGTAATTAGTTACTTCCACTCCTGGTGTGGACTTTTCTCAAAATACTAAATTTAACTATTTATTTTCGTCTCATGCCTGGAAAAATATTTGACTTTATTCTTGATATTTTTGAGGGATTTATTTTTTCTTATCCTCGACACTAAAGGCTCATTTCTGTACATGTTCACTTCAAATGTTGTAACTTTCCTTAATGTTGGCCTGGACGTCCACTAGAGGGCGCCGCTCAGAGTCAAACGTTTCTCTAAAGAAGAAGAAGTCGACGTGAAGCATAAACGAGCCTTAACACTGAAAGTTTGACTTTATTCTCATTATAATAATTTAAATAATCTTCCTTCTCTCATTTTTCTCCTTCTAACGGATCCTGATACTTTTCTGTACAAAACAGAAAACAAAGTAACGAATCTGAAGAAAAACTTGTTGCTTCTCGTCTCTTTGTGACGTTTTAATTGGCGGAACAATTAATCTTTGATCAAAGTCTTGATTACGTTACTTTGTGTAATTTGCTGTTAGTATAAAAATGTTAAATAAATTTTACTTGTTGATTTGAGTTTTTTTGTGATACTGGAGCTACCTGGACTCATCTGATTTGATCTGTTACAGAACAACCATTTGATCTTTAAATCAATCAATCACTCATATTCATTATCAATGAGTCTGTCCATGTTTTAAAAATTCTGTTCTTTATCTTTCATATAAACTAAAATGATAAAAACTAAGTGATAATGTTCCAAGATGATGAGGTGACATTAAAAACAGCCTAAAACTCGAAGATATTCACTTTGTAACAACAAGACGACGAAAAGAAAAACAGAAAATCGTCACATTTTAGAAGCTGGAAGCAGTTTGACGTCTTTTCAGCAGATAAACGTCTGACGGAGCAGAAAAGGAGGAAATTATGTTTTGTTTTGTTTTTATTTCCACCTGACAGGCTCCGGAACAAACGAACGAAGGCTCACATCTGTCGTCTGAAAGGTTTAAAGGTGAATGACACCATTTTAAAGACTCGTCAGGACTCGTGAACACCATTAGCCACAAACTGGAACGTTGACCTTTGACCCTGTGATGTAAAACCTGACTGTTCTGTTGAGTATTAACAGGCTGCTGACTTTGTTGTTTTTGTCTCACATTAGTGAAGAACCCATTCTTGAGAACCGGGACAAATCATGTCAGAAAAACACTTTATTCTTCTTATAAATATGAAATATATGTAATTTATTAAATGTCTTGGTTTGCTTTATTTTTTTTGTCCCAGACAAGAATTCACAACTTCAAACATTTAATAATCTGATATCAGAGGTGTAGAAATGTGCTGTTATAATCATTGTTGTGTTGTGTCCCTTTAAATTTGTGTCTCAGATGATTTAATCAGGCATTAAAAGGGTCAGCTGCACCCTCAGGACCCCGTCTCACTTCCTGGTTTGAAAAAGGCTCAAACTCTGGTAAACTTTCTATTTTTAGACAAATTCATTCAATAATATTTCTATCAGATGTGTCTGAACCGGAACATGTCGACTCCGTCGTCCTTCTAAATCAAAGATCAATAAGAATGATGGTTTAAAAATCTGTATTTTGATGAACATTAAGAGACTCTGAGACACTTTAAAAAATAAAATGGCTGCTGACGACGACGACGCTGTGACATGAAAACATGGAACATTTTGTCGACTGTCAGAGTCTCCATTTGATTTTCAATAAAACATTAAATCCTGAACACGTTGGCCTGTTAAAAGGTTTAACAGACAAAAGTTTGATCTTTTAAAATATATTTCTAAAGTATAACTGAAGAGTAAAAATCAAAACCCTCAAACGAGACTTTTGTCCCAGTTCTCATGACTCGAGTGATGGTCGACAGAAATCAGCGGTGGAACATGACGAGTCATCAATGAGTCTGATTCATGCTGACGTCATGTTAAACTCTGACTGGCGGCCATGTTTCCTTCACAGAGCTTCTCTCTGCACGCTCCTGCTTCATGTTGTTGATGTTGATGTTGTTGATGTTGTTGTTGTTGTTTCTGAGCTCAGGTCGGTCTGTGATGTCACACCTCATATTTTTTCACTCGTGTATTTTTGGTGTTTTGTGGCGTTTGATGTCTGGATTAAAGTCTGTTGTTGACCGTGTGTCCTCGGCCTCGTTCATGGTTAACGTGAGGATCCGTTCAGGACCGATTAACTAATCAGTTAATTAAGAAAATAATCAGACAGATCGCAGGTCACATATGATGAAAAATCAGTTTCTGAAATGTGAATATTTTCTGGTTTCTTTCCTCTCTGACAGTAAACTGAAGATCTTTGAGTCGTGGACAAAACGAGACATTTGAAGACGTCATGTTGGACTTTGATCAAACATGTTTGGACACATTTTTCATCTGACAGGACTGTGACAGGATTAATTCATCGACAGTGAAAATAATCATTAGTTGCGGCTCTACTCCTCCATAATGAAACGATCAGCTACAAATGATCGGCTCAGCAGGAGATTGTAAACAGTGTATCATAGCGACGCACGCTGCTCGGCAACAGCCGCAGTGTCGTGGTCTCATGATCACGTCTCGCTACGAGCAGGTGTAGTTACGACTGTGCTGGAGTCTGGTCGGTATCACATTTACAGATTTATCAGTTAGAACCAGGCTCAGTAAAGACGAAACCTTTCATCATCATCATCGTCTCATCGATCGATCAGCTCCCACTGGGTGTCGCTGATCAGCCTGTAGTTGAGCTGCCGGTAGTTTTCGGGGTGAACTCGTCGTTGACGCCACACCTCCTCGTACAGGCTGCGTACGACCGGCGGCAGCGGCGGGAAGCCGGCGCTGCGAGCCAGAGTCTGGCAGTACTCCCACTGATCCTGCTCCATCACCAGCAGGTGGCGCTGCTCGACTCCCCGCTCCGTCTTCTCCTGCAGCTCTCGCCGGACCCCCTCCTCCATCTGGGCCGGAGACGGTAAAGAGACGGAGCCGTCCAACACCGCCAACGCAAACTGGACCTGCAGAGACGAGACTGGATTTAAGAGCGGAACCTCGGTTCTTCTGTTAGATCACATCAGTCTGTGAGGTTCTTTAAGACTCATCTTCAGAATGTTTGCTTGGATCTTACATTTATTTTTATTTCACTCATTTTCCTGTTATCATTATTACAACCTGGTTTGGTTCTTGATGCTTGTTTTGACACGACTGATGTCCAAGAATCAGAGACACACTGATTAAAATTCTTCAGGACGATTCTGATTTCTGATTTTTAAAGCTCTGACCTTCCCGTTCCAGAACTATAATCCACAGCATTCAAAACTTTTCTTGTTAAATTAAATTGCATGTTCATAATATAACACTGACTATTAAATAACTTTTCCTCCAAAAGTGCTCCAGGTTACAGACTGTTCTTATTATATTATAAAATTAAGATTATGTCCTAGAGGGAAACATGATTTCAGGTGATCTGGAGGGAACAGATGTAAACAAACCGGAGACTGACGTGGTGCTGCAGTCTGCTGCAGTAAAACAGAAGCAGAAGTTAAACGAGTCTGGATGAGAAAATGTTTGAGGAGACGCATCAACACAGGTTGTTTATTCTTCATCCAGAACAGCAGGAGAGATTTTAACTGTCAGTCTGCTGCTGTTAACATCAGCTGTTTGGTGACACCATCTGGAATCTGTCAACACTGACTTCATGCCAGCATGTGTCTGAGTGTGTGTGTCTGTGATCAGAGCTGTTGTGGCTGTGACGTTACAGTCGGTGTGTCTGTTGCATGAATGATGTGACCATCGTGTGAAACAAGTGTGTCAATGTGACCGGCACGCTGACCAGCTGCAACTGCTGCACTACAACAGATGAATCATCAGAAAATCACCACGTGACTCTAGCTGCTCTCCATCAGCTCCCTGAAACTTATAGAACTGATTTTTCTTTTTTTACTTTTGACAAACAAGCCTCACGTCTGTCAAACATCATGTGGTCGGGCCCCTCTGAGCTGCTGCCTCATGTCTTCAGGACGTCTGGCTGAATATTAAAGGTGATAAATCTTTTCCTCGTCTCTGAAGCAGCCACTTTCAGAATATCAAACCTCATATCCAGCAGCTCCTGAGACCTGAATGCTCGTCCCTCCCTCCCCCTGGTGACCCTTCAGCTCACCTGGCAGTTGAAGTTGGGGAAGGGGCAGATGATCTTGCAGATGCCGATGAAGAAGAGCGAGGGGAAGGCCGGCGGCAGCAGGAAGCGGTACAGCGGTGACACCAAATGGTCCTGGATGTCCAGACCCAGCTGAGACGCGTCCAGGAACGGATACCTGAAGTTGTAGCCGGTGCAGAACATCAGGACGTCAGCGGCGCCCACAGAGCCGTCCTGGAACAGGAAGTTTTCAGTCAGAAGGTCCTCAAATGTGTCAAAAGAAAAGATCTCCTTGTGTGTAAAGTAAAATAAAAGGTGGAGCTTGATGAACCTCACAGTGTTTTGATGTAAAACAACATTTTTAGAGTTTTGCTGTTTGAGTCACTTAAACTGGCTCCAATCATTAAAACGAAAAGTGCCAGAAAACTACTAGAATGACTATTAAGCCACTACGTTATCTCTCTTGATAAATACCAGACTAAAATATATTATTCTGTTAGTTTATCTTTTTAAAAATGAAATAACAGTACTGGAAAACTGCAGCATCAGATATCAGCAGCTACACGAGTCTGCACAGCTCTGATATCACCTCATTTATCTGCCCGAAACGGGACCCTGCTACTTCCCAGCAGCGTCCTGTACACCAAGGTGAAGGTGGAGGTGAAACAAACTAACAACCTACACCTGCTCACTGATTATCTCTTAATCAGACGTCAGGTACCTGGAAGCGGATTCTGCCGTCCTCGTCAACCGCCGCCACCAAACTGGACTGTTCAATCCCTGCAGGGAGAGGGAAGGTCAAACGAGGACGAGCGTGACTCAGAGTCACCTGCAGGAAGAGAGAGAGAGAGAGAGAGAGAGAGAGAGAGAGAGCATCACAGCTGTAAAACAACAGGTCAGGTTGTAAATGAGGCAGAGCTGCAGCGAGTCGTTTGTTACCTGAGCACCAGCTTTGGCGAGTTCGATGGAGATGTCCAATCCTGAAGCTTTGGCTCCCAGAACCACCACAGACTGACCTGAGAACGGTTCTGCGTACCTGTACGAGTGACTGTGGAGCACCTGTCCTGCACACAGAGAGGACAGACATCAGCTTCACCTCAGAAAATGTAACAAAGACTGGAAGCCGGGGGAAACTGTTAGCCTAAGCTAGGCTAAACCTGATGAAGGTTCAAATGTTATCAAACATTTTAAAACAGTTCACCATTTAAATTCATTTAAAATTACTGTAACATCGCCCAGCTTCAGTCAGCTGTTAGAATTTTACATGTTGTGTTTGTGTTTCCAGTTTGTATCAGGTCAGTTTAATCAAACTGTACCTTTAAAGTTCTCGATCCCCGGTATGTCTGGGATGTGAGGGTCGGAGTAGTGCCTTAAAAACAAACAAAAAACAAACATCACAACATCAACATTTAAAGCTGGTGAATGCAGCAGGAGGAACTGACGAAAAAACACATTTCAGCAAAGTTAAAGTGGGAAAATTTAAACGTGAGACAAACAAGGGCTGATTAATTTATTAACTGTCGACGTCTCACCCCGAGCAGACAAACACCGAGTCGAAGGTCTCTGTTTTCTGACAACCTGACAGGTCAGATGATGTCACTTCCCACGTTGTCCTCGCCTCCTCGCCCTGCGTTGTCACGACAACGGGCATCACATTTTCCACCACTGTGTTGAACTGAAAGAAAGAAAGAATAAGGCTGAAACGAAACATCATTTTCATTACGAGTTAATCTCCCTGGTCTTATACTTCAGAATCCCTAAAAGTTAGTTAGAACTCAAACACAGGATGTTTCCCTGCTCAAACACACCTGATTCATGTGATCAGGTTGTTATCAGGCTTCTGCAGAGGATTGATGATGAGCTGATCATTTAAATCAGGCGTGTTGGAGCAGGGAAACATCTGGAACATGCAGGGCAGTGAGCCCAAAGAACCAGGACTGAGAAACCCTGGAATAAGGGGAACACTCGTATGTGTCATACTTCAGGAGAAAACCTGCAGCCCGCCGCAGGTTATTTTCTGGATCAATGGATTAAATGTAAATCGGTCACGTGATGAGCAGCAGGTCGACTCACCCTGATGTGAGGCTGGATGTTGTATCTCTGGCAGTACGACTCCAGGTACCTCTGGACCTCCTGATGGGGCAGGAAGCTGCTCAGCTGAGGCTCGAAGGGGAAGTCGGGGAACATCATCACCTCCTTTGGCAGGTTGGTTCTGTCAGGAGGCCAGAAAGTCCAACAAAACCTAAATACTAACAAACTGATGTTCCCTTCACCCACATGAAGACACACACTTATAAACTGAGAAGACTGACTGGAGTAACACATGCAAAAATCACCAGAATGAACCTTTAACTCCACAATGACACACACACACACACACACACACACACACACACCTGAGGTCTCTGTACATGCTGCTGTGTATCGGCCGTCTGTTGTCGTTCGTGCTGACGCGTTCATCGTAACACCAGGTGCCGCCGATGTTGTCGCTGAGCTCGAACACCACCGGGGGGGCGAAGCTGTTCAGGCGGGACAGGATGTGTCGGGCTGCACAGAGTCCCGCCGCCCCGGCGCCGACCACCGCCACCCGCTGCAGCATCATCCACCACCTGACGGAGACACGCAGACAGCTGCTGAGGTCTGTTTGTCCCGCCTCCTCCACACGACTCAACCTGTCAATCAACAGAGACAGGAGGCTAAAGGAACATTTCTAAAATCAGGCCAAGCCCCGCCCACCCACACCACAGTGATTACTTCTTACAGCTCACAGTGAGCTGACTTGTCTTAGTGCCTAAAAATCAAATAGTTTTAATTGAAATTATTTAAATTTTAACATTTACTTTCACTTCAATTATTATTTTTTTAAATACCATGTTTTGAGTTTCTAAAACTCAAAGCTTCAAGTTTATCTAAAGAAGAAAAGTTAATCACCTCAACAAAAGATCAGAAGTTGGTAAAACTTACGAGTTTGAGTCTGGCTCAAAACTCAAAACTATCGCAGTACGCTGCCTTGAAATGTTGAGTTTTCTCAACTTTTTCATTTTTACAGTGTATATGAAAACTTGCTTGGGAGTAATTCTACTTTCTGAGTCTGATGGAGTCTCTTTCAGGGACTTGACCCTTTACGTTACCCAGTGCTTTCAACTTCACTGTCACTGCGGCTTTAAATATGACAAACATATCCTGACATGCAGATAAATTTAAAGGAGAAATATAATCTGCTTCTCTGACAACAACCCTCCAGCTGCTGTGTCCCTTTATTCACAGTTTAAATTAATGCTGAATGTTCTCTGAGTGAACTCGAGTCTGTCTGAGTTGTAAAAAGTCTTTACGAATCTTTTTGAAGACGTAGATGTTTATTAACTGGTCTTGTGGAAGTTTACCAGGTGAACTAAACATCAGATTCTTTGATGGAAGATGAACTCAGATCCTTTACATTCAAAAATCAAACTTTAAAAAGTATTAAAGTGTTATCTGCTAAATATACTTAAAAGTATTAAAAGTAAACGTACAAAAGCTCCAACCAGACACTGTTATTTAGTAAGTTAAGGGGTCACAAGCTGAAACAAAAGAAAGGTGAAATAGAGCTGCAATTAACAGTTATTTTCCATGTCTAATTATTTGTATAATCGGTTAGTTGTTAGTTGTTTGATCCATAAAATGTCTGTCAGTGGTTTTCAAAATTTAAGATGACATCTGCAAATGTCTTGTTTTGTCCACAAGCCAAAGATATTCAGTTTACTGTCAGAGAGGAGCAAAGAAACCAGAAAATATTCACATTTAAAAAGCTGAATCACAGAATCTGGACTCTTATTTACTTATACTTAATTAATTATCAAAATAGTTGATTACTTTAATTATAGATCGATTAGTTGTTGAAACTGTAGTTGGAGACCATTTATTTAATCTTTAACAGTATATTTTATTTTTTATATTGTGTAAAATATTAATTTAGAGAATAAATAATAACTAAAGCTTTCAAATACATGTAGCTAGTAGAGTAAAAAGTACAATATTTTCCACTGAGACGTGGTGGAAAAGCAGAAATCACCAAAATACTCAAGTAAAGTACAAATACCTCACATTTGTACTTGAGTAATTGTACTTGGATGATTTCTAACTTTACCTGCCAGTTTCAGTCAGTGTGGAGAAAATGTGAACTCTGACCCGCAGAGACTGAACCCTGTTCATTTAATGTTTAAGTGATATTATAACGTTAGCTGTTAGCTTAACTTTAACTTACAGTGTTTACAAGAACACAAACAAACAAACAAACAAACATTAACTCAGTGAACAGGTTTATTCTGACTGTTTCAGGACAAACGAACACTGAATGGTTCAAACTAATGTTTAATTTATCATGTTAATCAGCTAACAAGCTAATTACAGTTTGATTCAAACATGTTTACTGGGTGAAGTTTCGATTCCTGCCCGCAGGTGACAAACTTTTTTTTATCTAGCTAGATTAGCTACATACGTAGCGCTAACTTGCTACGGAACGCGACTAAAAGCAACGATTTTATGCACATAAATACTCGTATTAATCATTACTGTTACTGTCACGAATGTATAAAGATTACCGTGGTCTCCGTTAGTCTTTATCCGTTCCGGTGTGTCGACAGTTCGCTGAGGAAATCACCGAAACATCGCTGAAACATGAAATGAGCCGGTGGGAAGCTGCAACGATTCACGTTACAACACCACTCCAGTTACAAAACTATGACAGAGGTGTAGCGACAAGAACAGTTCAGAGGTCCAGACTATTCCACTTCCGACCGGAACCCTTCACAATAAAAGCGATGTCGTCTCAACGTTTTAAAAATGAGTAAAAATAAACTTAAAAGTTGCACAAAAACTGCACAAAATACAAGCAAAAGGACACCTGTTAGTCTGCATTTTACCCTAACACTAATATTTAATTTTCTGTGGCCTAAGAGAATTACTCTTCTGAAATAAAGGCTATGGAGGACAAAAAAAAGATTCAAATACATTAAGAAATAGTGCAATAAATCTAATGAATAAATACAATGATAAATACACAAATAATGAGTGAAATAAATAAGTAAATTAAGGACAGAAATACATAAATGTTGGTAATTAATCAGCAGATAGATAAATTTATGTCTTTAGTTTATTTCTACAAATCTACATTTGTTTCTGAAGTTTTCTCTGCATGTGGGTTAATACATTTTAATAATAAACAGAAAATATGTGAACCACTATTAGTCTTTGATTCACTACTATGAATAGATTTTTCTAAATAGTACAGATTTTTTAAAAACATAAAATACTCACCATAACTACAGCTGACACCGAACCTGAGGACAGTTTCTGTTTTAACTTGCTGCAAACATTAAATGTCATTACATCAGTGGAAACAATAGAAATGTAAAGACTTCAAATTTAAAATATTTTATTAAAAATAAAAGGAAAGTAGAAGTAGGCAAGAGGAAGAAATGTAAATACAATTCTTGTCTGAGTCAAATATTCACTGTGGTTTTCCTCAACCAGCGACTCCAAATCTGTCGCAATATATTTTCTCACTGTAGTTTGTGATTTTATCTGTTCAAACTGAACATGTTTGATCTTCTCTTTACAGCTTCACAGATTTGTCTGATATTCAACAGCTGTTTTCACACAGTAACT
>JAJHUR010137174.1:0-13484 GCA_027495735.1 Lutjanus campechanus | reverse complement strand
AAGAGACAGGTGTGTGTGTGTGTGTGTGTGTGTGTGTGTGTCCTGAGGCTCTGATGAGTGTAAATGTTCACACGCTGGTTTAAAGAGGACGTGTTGAAGCTGCAGGACGTCAGTTTTCAGTGAAACTTGTTATTTGTCACGATGAACACGAGGACGTTTCAGAGACTCGCTGCTGTTTTCTGTGAGTATCGACGCATTTTCTGTTTTCTACTTTCAGCTTCAGACTTTTTCTGTTTCAGCACATTTAAAGTTTTAATTATTTTCATGTTACATGTTTATTTTGTTGAGTTTAATTTTTCAAAAATGTTTCAAACCAGAGAAAAACACAACAGACCTACAGGTGCAGCCAGTGATACTAATGAAAGGGTACAGTTCCATTTAGTGTATCTGAGCCAACATGAAGCAGCACTTTGTCTCTGTTTGACCTGAATGGAACTGAACCTTAATATCACACATGGTTCCTTCATCAGGGTCTGAAACCTGCAGCAGCACGTGGACCTTCAGTCCCTTCAGGCACCAACTAAAGAGAAACCAGCTCACTGTGATTATTTGAGGTTTTTTATTTATAAAACTCAAAGATTCAAGTTTATCTGAAGAAGAGAAGAAAATTATCTCAACTAAAGATTAAAGGTTTAATTCAAAAGTGAAATAGTTTGAGTCTCCTGCAGTCTCCAGTTGAGCCTCCTTAAAAAAAAAATAAAACTTTAAAAAGTTAATATTTTGTCAGTTGTGTGTCACAGTGTCTGTGGTTCGTCTTCTTCAGTTAACTTGTTGATACCAGGTTTAAAAAAAGAAAAGAAAAAAAAGAGGATGATTCCTGCCACAGGAGACAACAACTCCCATGATCCCTCACTACTTCAAACTACATCTTTTCTGAAGGTTTTGATGATGTGAGACATTGTGCCTCGATATCCCTCAGAGTGATTTATGAAATAGATTTTTGTTTTTCTAAATGAACCTGGTTTGTTCTGTTCATATCTCACCATGATGTCTGTGAGGACGACTGTGACAGGCCGTCCTGGTTAAATGTCCAAACCTGAACCTCCCATCAGGGTCGGATGAAGCTGAACAATATTAAAATAAAGATTCCTGAGTGACGGAGCTGTAATAGGATTAAATGATTGACTTGGCTGGAAATCCATTTTTTAATTTACATTCATAATCAGAACAGTTATTAAAAACAGAGTCAGAGTGTGGAACACTGAGGTCTGAGTCCTGAAACATTTTAATGATGTCCTGTCCCCTGCTCAGAGACACAGGTCACAGTTAAGACTGTCCTCGTGTCCTCTGTCTTTTCTCTGTGCGTCAGTAATATTAGTGTGTCAGTGTCAGTCAGCAGTGTAACTATGAGGCTGTTTACATCCTGTATTAACTCTTACAGGTCACATCACTGCTCACATTCTTCTCTGATTCAACCTGTGAGTCAGAAAGTCTGTTGTTGTTCTTATGATAAAATCTAAATGTCTTTTCTTCCTGTGAAACGTGTGTTTACAGACTCAAACCAGCAGATTTCAGCAGCAAACAGCAGCTGTTTCACACAAACAGGAAGAAAAACTTCACCTAAAACATCTGCCGGATTTTCAAGAAGGCTCAAATAATAATAAAGAATTTATCACAGACAACATTTCACAAAGGTTACAAAGTTTCTAGTCACTCAGCAGTTTTTACATGAACTTTGATACAGACCGCTTCTTTGTTGCTTGTGGAGAAAATTATCAGTTACTCTTCACTGTATTTGTAAAATCTGACATGTTAACCGTTAATAAAATGTTGTCATCTTTCATAAATTGAGTGTTAATGTTGAAATCAGTGAAAAACCGCTGCAGGTAGACGACCGACAGCGATACAGAGACGCTGCAACAAACCGACTCAAACTTCATCAGTTAAATTTATGAGACGATACGAATTATGAAGAATTTATCATAAACAGCATTTCAAAGTATTTTAAGTTTATCCTGATGCAGCATCTCTAAAAACTGTGCAGTTTTTTCTGGTGATGTTCTCTGATGTTACTCGTTCATGTGAGGTTCTCCACAGATGTTCTTCTGGTTCCTCTTTGTTTTTATATTTTCTTCATCAGATAAATGTTGGCTGTCGTGTGTTTTCACTGCTGTGACTCATGTTTTCTTCTCTGCTCACCTCACCTGTCTGTTTGTGTGTGTTTTCCTGTGTGTGTGTGTGTGTGTGTGTGTTTTCAGTGTTGACGGTGCTCTGCTGCAGCATGACGACCTCAGTAGGTAAATATCAGTCTCTCAGCCTCGGGTCAGTCCTGGTGTTTACTTTAAAACTGTCGACACATCAGCAGAAGAAAAACTGCCTCAGGCGCTCGTGGTCCTTCTTTACTTCCTCACCTCCTCTCCTACACTCTTGTTTCCTTCTCTGCATCCTTTTTTCAGTCTCCACCTTCTCGTTTCCTTCTTTATTTCTTATCCCACATCCTCCTGTCCAACCCTGCACCTCCAGTTATTTAACAGTTTTCCAGAATCCTCCAGCACCTCCTCAGCTGTCTGGTCTGAACCGAGCTGTGACCTCTGCTGTGTTTCAGAGACCACGTTGACCTGTGACCTGCAGGACTTTGCACAGAGGCTGAACTGTGGTACGAAACCTTTCAGGAACTAAACTGTGTTTATTTACTATGATTCAGGTCAGTTCATCACTGACATCCACATCACACAGTGATGATTACTGAACCAGGGCCAAAGGGATCAGGGGGCCCCGGGGGCCCCTGGGGGGGCCAGGGCCTCTCAGTCAACAAGTCTGTTGTTGGAAAGTCAAATAACTACAAACAGACAAAACAAAAGCAAACAATCCATCATTTTACATCTTTGTGTGGTTGTTTTGTGTCTCCACCTCCAGCAGACACATACTCACATTAGGTTTGACAGTGGTGGAAGTAGTAATCAGATTACTTTACTTACTTCTACTTAAGTGAAACTGATGAATCCTCCTCCTCCTCCTCAGACAGCGGTATGATCGTCGTACAGAACGTGGAGGCGAGTCACAGAGAGAAGGAGGCCTGTGTCGACGGCGTTCCTCCGACCCGTCTGGAGCCGCCGCTCTGTTCCTCCGCCCCCGTCCTCAAGATCGTCAAGAAGAGGTAAAACTGCCCCGACTGAAGGAACAGAAAGAACTTCAGTCTGAAAACATCATGTTTGTCTCTTTTAATTATCTCACGTCGAGGATCATGTGTTTGTTGTGTGTGTATCTGTCTGCAGCTGATCTCTCAGACTGCTGCACACGTCTCATATTTGTTGTGTACATGTATTTTTTTGAAAAACCTGCAGTATATTTAACCCAACTGCACCGACTGCACCGACTGCACCGACTGTACCGACTGCACCCACTGTACCGACTGCACCGACTGCACCGACTGCACCGACTGTACCGACTGCACCGACTGCCGTCAGTGCACCGACTGCACTGACGGCCGGTTGAATCGCTGAGCAACATCTGCTGTCGTTCACGTTAACGTTTGCGACTTCTTTTCTTGAATTTTCACTTTGAATTTGACCTTTGACATCTCTGATGTTCTGGATTTGTTCCACATTTGCACACAAAGGTAAGAAAACTGTGGTTTTTATTCACTCATTAAGAAACAGTCTGAAACCAGCTGCTGAAATGCCTCCATCAGTTCACTGTGCCACAGTGTGCCTGAGTGTTTATGAGTGTTACCGCCAGCTCAAACTTTCTACTCTGAGTTTCCAAAAAGGTTTGTGAAGAGAAGAAAACAGGCGATCAGGAAGAAGTCATGTTGTTCACCTGATTTTTTTTTATATCTGTGACACATTCTGCAGATGTAGACGTTTAATCTGCAGCGAGAGGCGTCGTGTCGCTGCTCTGATGTCGATACGACTGCCAACAGATCATTTTCACTTTCTATTTTTGGCTGAGAAGCGTGCGTGCAATGCAAGAAAATCTGTAGTCATGTGAGACACACTGTCAGCAGAGGCTCCAGGATGCTCACCTGCTGCTCAGGTAGCTGTGTCTCTCAGGTGTTAATGAAAACTTTAGGACTGAAAACTGGAGATTCAGATCAGTCGGCTGAGATTCTTCTGCTCCAGCAGTTGTTTTATTCTAGTGTCAGTCAGAATCCTGCACAGGGAGAAGATTTACATGAGGAATTATAATTAAGGAGAATCATAAAAAATATTTGTTTATTAGCTGGAGCACTAATTTAAAGGACCAGTCTGTAGGATTTAGTTGCACATACAAACACTTTGTCTCACTTTCCTTCCAAGCATGTTGAAGAACTTTCTGTTCCTGTAAATCTCATGAAAGGACACGTCTGTAGGGTCAGTTTGGTTTGTCCGTTCTGGGCTACTGTAGATGTAACACAGCGGCCGCCGTGGAAGAGGACTCATGACCTCTGGAGATAAAATAAAAAAAAGTTCTCATTCTAAGAACAAAAACACAACAAACATAAAAACACAACAACTTATTATAACATCTCTTCCATGTTTTGCTAATAAATTTCCATAAATCTCACACGCTGGACCTTTTTAATAAATAAATGATGACAGACGATGTCGGTAAAGAAGTTTTTCATCTGCGTCGTTGAACTTGGTTCCACTGCTCCTTTAAAGTGAAATGTTGTGTGTCTGTTCCCCGTCAGGTGTGACGGGCGGTACAGGTGTGCAGTCCCGATGGATTCATGTCACTCAGCCAAACCCTGTCTGACCAGGTGTGTCTGGATGAAGACCAGGTACACCTGTGAGGCTGGAAGTACGTATCTGATCTGATCTGATCTGATCTGACTATTTACATGAAAATATGAATAAAATAATGAATTAAAGTATTAAAGTTCAGTGGTTCCTTGTTTCAGGGATTCATTACGTGTGTCAGAAAAAGACGGCGACACTTGACTGTGGTGAGCAGATCTCACTTATTATCTTGTGTTTTATTTTTATTTACTTAATAAAATATATTTTTAACCTTTAAGTCCTTCAAGAGAGTTTTAAAGGATTTTATATTTTTCTGACCAAATTCATTGATGTCATCAGTAAACAGTCAAAGAAACGTTTTTGTGAGCTGGATTTCATTTGTTCTGTGTGTGTGTGTGTGTGTGTGTGTGTGTGTGTGTGTGTGTGTGTGTGTGTGTGTGTGTGTGTGTGTGTGTGTGTGTGTGTGTTCAGGCTCTCAGGTGATCAGAGTGTTGATGGCGAACTACGGCAGGTTCAGTAGGAGGGTGTGCAGGTACCGCTTCCCCCGCACTCACCCCCCCAACACCTCCTGCAGACTCTCCAGCACTCTGAAGAAGATGGCCGACAGGTGAGAGCGGTCAGGTGACACTGACCATCAATCATGTGAAGCGTTTCTCGTTATATTTCCTACATTTTATTATTTTATCATCATCAGAGGAAACAATCAGGACATTAAAGCTGCAGGCAGAGTTGGACGGGTCCTCACAGGACGCCGACGGTCGACAAACCTTTTAATATTCATGTGGTCTGAACACGGCAGGGTGGAGTTCAGTGTCACTTCCTGTCTCCACTAGGTGGAGCTACAGGACGCCCGCTAAGTACACGTCATGTTCCATTAAATCAAGTTCAGACATCACGGTGAAAACTTGATCTACATGAAATAATGACGTCACAGGAGGATTACTTCCTGTTTCCAGCAGGCGGCGCCACGACTGAGTGAATATTTCAAACTGGGACTTTTATCAAACATGAAGTTTGATGCCGATTGGATCATCACGCCGCGGCCACGCCCTTCAACAGTGACTGAACTTTTCAATAACTTTTAATTACTAGTCTCAGTGGATTTTGAAGCTGATCAGATTAATTCTCAGAGTTTATTACAGAACAACATGCGGAAAGCACCAAAAATCACCACTGAAATCAAAATGGCCGACTTCCTGTTTGGTACATAATAAATTCCAGTATGGTTTTCTGTCCATAGTTTGGACGTTTTGAATGAAAATGTCTCCACTCGTCTTTTTCTGTCTCCAGGTGTGACGGCAGACACACATGTTCAGTTCAAGCCTCCAACCAGATCTTCTCCAACCCCTGTCCAGGAACCCGTAAATACCTGAAGTTCTCCTACACCTGCGTGGATCCTGGTACCTCTTCCTCTTCTTCTTCTTCTTCATGTCTGTTAACCACAAATGTAGAGTAACATAAAGCCGAGATGAGACAGAACATCTGAAAATAATTCAAACTTTTCATGTCTTCTGTAGGAAACTGAGGACAGAAACCTGAGCTTGAGAGCAGCTGCAGATGGTTCACATGTTTTTTATTTTCTCTGTTCTGCTGAGTCAGTACAGATGTGACCAGTTATTTGAGTGGACTGTTGATTTTTACTGGATGAATAAACTGATCTTCACTGACTTTTTTAAAGTTGTCTGCACAGCCTGTTTGTTAATAAAGATAAGAAAAAAAACATTTTTTTTTTATATTTTTCATATTTTAATTATATTAAACCATGTTAGTTATAAAATTGTCTCAGCAAAAATAACCAGTGACAGCAAAAATCAAGATGAAATGAAAAATGTCGTTAAACTCTTTAAGATCACAAACTGCATGTTCAGTATGAAAGATACTTTATTAGATTGGTGGAAGGATTCATGAAAGATGGGAGGAGGTTCGTGTGTGGATGTGTGGAGGACGAGTGAGTGGGAGAGAGTTTGACATCCTTACAGGTGACTAACGAGACACAGGTGATCTGTAGGAGGTGCAGGTGGTTTAATCAGTGAGCAGCAGGTGAAGAAGCAGACCAAAGAAAGACAGAAAATGTTGAACATTTGCCAAATTCACACAAAGGCCCAAATAATCAGGAATTTCTCAGACGGAGTTTCACAAAGTTTATAAAGTTTCTCCACATTCAACAACTCATGAAACTTTTTTAAATGAATCTCAGGAGTTTTTCTTCACAGGCGACAAAGAAGCAGCTGCTGTTCGTTGTATATTTTACATTTTACAGTCAATAAAATGTGGTTTTCATTCATAAATTGAGTGTAAATGTTGAAATCAGTGAAAACTGTTGCTAAACGTTGGCATGTAGAGACTTCAGACAGAGAGAAAAATCTTCATGTGTTGAATTTAATGAAGAATTTAAAAGAAGGCACGTATGACTGGGATTTGTTAATTAATCTTCTCACTCAATATTTCTCCAAACTGTGAAACTTGTGACGGCGGTCTGGTGATATTGTGGTTATCAGACGTGTGTGAAGTGTATCTGGATGAGGAGATGACACGTTTCTGTCCTCTCAGTGATAAATGAATCAATCAGAGTGATCATGATGTAAACCTGCGATCACGTGAACGTCCTCCTGATACCTGAGGGATCAGCTGCATTGATTGGAGATGTTTGATCAATTAATCAGCAGCCGAGGGACCGAGGCCTCCGCAGAACGTCCGCTATGAATCAGTGAACGCTTCCACACAGCTGCGATCACTTGTGGCTACATGAGGTATTGATCAGCCGCCTCATCAATAAATGAAAACGGCCTGAGGGCCTTCAGAGACGTGATGAAACAGAGACGCCATTAAAGACAAAAATCCTCCTCTGATCCTCCACACGTCTCAGCTCAGCTCAGTCTGATTTATTAAAGAAACTAAATGTAGAAATAATAAAACATCTTCTCTCACAAATCTACTCCAGGTTCTACAGTGTTTTCAGTAGAACGTTTGACTACGTTCTTCGACTATGGAACAAAAACTGTAAAGTTAATAACGGTGAGTTCACACAGAGACTCTGAAACTTTAACTGCAATAACATTTAATCTGTTGTTGATGTGTGAAACATCTGCAGGGATTTCTTCTGAAAATCTGGTTGTAGATTTTTATCATGAGCAGAAAGTACTCAGGAGTCCAAGATGTCTGATGATTGATTGATTAATGAAACATGGCCAAAGAGAATAAAAGAATAATCAGTACATGTTTCTGTTCCTGATGTTCTCTTCAGTTCTGGAGCTTCAGCCCTCCGGCGACGCTCTTCAGCCCAAATAAGGTCAGAACCAACACATCTACAGCAGATAGAATGAATCTATTGGTCTGTAAATCCAAAACAAAGTAAGTATGATGACATGAGGTCTGATAGCAGCTCCGCCTCCTGCCCTCCCAGTCCTCAGGGTCACTGATGTCCAGTCCAGCTTCGTTCAGAGAGACGAGGCGAACACGTCTCCGACCTTAGCTGCCATGGCAACACTATCAGGGATGTTTTCCCCAACAGGAACAGACAGCTGCTGTCTAAAAGACAGACAGTGTGTCATTATCGATCATAATAAATGCTTGTGTACAAAATGAGTTTGGTTTTGTTCAAATCTAATGATCATTTATAATTTAACTGAGTCTGTGGAGCAGCCAATCAGAGGAGGTGAAATGTGGCCACATGGTCACTATGTGTCTAAATGAGCTGTACTCAGTACGTGATTGGCTGCTGTGACTCAACCACCTGACCACTAACCGCCTATATAATGAATCACATCACTTTATATCCTCGGCTCAGTGCAAGTGTTCCAGAAAATATCAGTAGGTTATGAAACATGCTGTAATATGAACATAAAACATGTTTGATAATGATCATAAATGTTTGACGGATTAAATACATAAAGATTAAACCACATTCTCAAAAAATATACAAATTAAAAACAAGTTTGTAGATATTACATGTGTAAAATATTGCAGTTTACATTTGTAGGAAACATAAATAAAATACTCATCAGGTCAACGTCCATCATAGATTTTAAATCTAAAACCCTCGACAGGCTGTAACAAGGCCTCAAATAAATCCAGTACCAACATGTCTGAAACAGTTGGAGGTTAGTCAGAGTGAAACTAACGTGTGAAGGTAAAAGATTGTTTTCTTCATCAGATTCATTTAATAAAGTCAGCGACGTCTCTTTAAGAACAAATTCCGATGATTCTGCATCTTTCTGCTCTCGTCTCAGTGTCGGTTCAGGACTTTGTGTGTCCTTCATGTAGAGAACATCAGAGCGAGTCCTGTCCTCCTCCTGTCTTTCTGTCTGTCCATCATCATCGTCTCTTCTTCCTCCTCCTCCTCCTCCTCCTCCTCCTCCTCGTCTTCTCCCCGTCTGTCCTCTGTGGTCCTGATCAGAAACCCGCTCAGGTCTTCTCAGGGTTTCATCTCCTTCATTAAAATGCTTCGCCCTCAGGCGGCTGCGTCGCTTCACAGGCCTCATGCATTTACACAGACGAGTTAGATAAGGAGCCCTGACACACACACACACACACACACACACACACACACACACACACACACACACACACTCTTTAATCAAGGTGAAAGCAGCTGAGTCAGCACAGGATTTTACAGAATCATCATCACAGTCAGATTTTTCTCTGTTTGAACAGTTTGTTTGTTCTCGTCTCCTCCTCCTGTCCAGCTGCTCCCCGACACTTTACTCCACTTCAACCTGATCAGAGTTTAAACCTGAATCACATTTTCGAGTTTCACTGACTGTAAAACTAACAGCTGATCAGAGACACGCAGTCACACAGTCTGTTTAACCAACGTTTACACAAAATTAATGCTCAAGGATTCGAGAATATGTTTTTATTCATCACATACAGAGAAATGACGGAGCTGCAGGAAAACAAACAACAACAAAACAGACTGTTTGCTGCTGTGATTCATCGTGTAACTTCCTCGTTGTTAACAAAGTGTCTGTTTACAGATAAAAAAAGTTCCACACGGATCAATACTTGGACCTCTTTTGTTCTGAGTGTAAACGCTGTAACCTGATCTCGTCTTTAAAAAACACAACATGAGTATTTGTCACTGTGCTGATTATTAATAAATCTGTCCTCCAGTAACAGCTGAGGACTCTTTATGTTTGTGAAAGAAGAAAACAGATCATCAAGAAATTTATACATTTTAAAGTTAAAGACTTTGAAACATTTGTTGGTTCATCCTGATATAAATCAGTTTTTCTATAAGGAGCTTAATCAACATTACAACAACATTAACATGAATTAATTAACATTAACATAAATGTTACACATGTTACATATTTTTATTTCTTGTCTTAATCTCTGTGAGAACCGTCAGTGTCGTTCTGATAATAAATCATAAATCACGTGTTTTCATGTATGTGGATGATTTTTCTGCCCTGATGGAACATAAACTCTGTTAATTCATGCGACGCAGTGAAACAAGCTCTTTTTAATTAAAGTCTAATAAATTTGGTGTAATTCCTCGTCAGCGCAGCAGAATTACACTCTGCTGTTGATGTTCTCATTAAAGTCGTAATGTTTCCTCCTCAGCGATAATAATAATAATAATAAAACCACCAACCATCACTCCTCCTCTTTGTCAAACATTATTTATATTTTTGCTTCATTTTCAGTGAAAGGAGATTATCTTTTTTTTTCCCTCCTCAGCTGCTTTATTATCCCACACGAGGATTTAAAGGTTTAACTCGTTCACACTGGTTTGGTTTAATTAGGATTTGGAGACGAGACTGAAGAGAAAAATGAGATGGAGAGAGAGAAAGAGGAGAAGAGAGGAGGTCTTATTTTACTGGAGCTGCTGAATGTTGTCATTTCATTTAAAAATAATATATAGAATATTATTATTACAGGTTATTACTCAGCCTGCGTTTAAACCACCGGAGAAACTAATCCGATAATCTTCAACCTTAAAACTGAAGCACAAAGTCAACTAACACTTATCAATGAGTTATCAATGAGTTATCAATGAGTTATCAATTTATCAATTTATCAGTTTAACAAAGTATAAAACTGCCAGGAGCCAAAAATACAAGAAAAAAATAACACAGGAGCTTCTAACATGTAATAATCCCTAAAAATATCATTATAGATCAGATCAAGGGAGTAAAAAATATTGTTTCAATATCTGATAACGCTTCAGTTTCCAGGTTTCATAATTTCACGTCATTACTGAGAAATATATCTGAAATTATTTAAAAATGACCCACAGATTTCATGTTAATAATATGATATCAGCATCAGTTTCATGATTACAAAGTAATAAATAATAATTCACATTTTTAAAACTGTCTGTTGTTATATTCATTTAACACAGACATGAGAGGATCATGTGACACTTTCAGCTTCTACATGATTTATTAATAAAGTTCTGTTATTATGAGTAAAACCCGCTCAACCAAAATGGGACACACCCCCAAGTGTGTCTTGTGTTTGTCGTCAGGACTGAAACAGAACCGTTCTTGTCGAGTCTTCAGATCTACAGTTTATCATCTAAAAACTCTGAGCTTCACCTCCAATCAGATCATCCGACTGACAAACAAAGCCTCTGATTGGACAGCAGAGCTCCACCTCCACACCAGGAGAAGGTTCTGCAGGTTCAGTCGACGGCAGCAGAGACAGACGCAGAACCGAAAAACACAATGAGTCCAAAACTCCTCATCACCTTCATCTTCATGGTTCTGCTCGTCATCACATGTGAGTGTTTAAATCTTTATTAACAAAGACAACGATAACAAACAGACAACTGCAAAAACTTCACACAAGTTCAGACTGAATGGAGACGTTTCAATACTGTTGTTTCAATCAATACCTTAAAAGTATTGACTATTGATAGTCCACCCTAATAATTAAGTGATTCATCAATAAGTTTTTTACATTCATTTTGTCATTGTTTTTATTTTGCAGCTTCTGAAATGTGTCGTACTTGATAATAAACTGAATATATTTCTGATCAAATAAAACATTGATGATTGATAAAGTTTCTGCTGTTTTCTGACATTTTAAATAAATCTAAATAACAAACATTCAGCCCTGAGGTGCAGTAGAATCATTTATATTTGTGCTGTAGCGCCGCCTGCAGGTGAAATGTTCATTCAGCTTCATTATGTTGCAGCAGTTTGTATCAGCGAGGTCACGAGCAGCAGATTCTGACAATAAATGATTTTTGATGTGTTTTTATTGTTGTGTCAGTATATTATAAACAAAACAACAACAAAACAACAACAACAACAAAACAAACAAAGGGAAGGAACTCAGAGAAGTTCTGGAGGTTTCAGAGTGTTGCAGATACACGACCAGTCACATCTCAAAACCTGTAAAATATTTATATCTACTCTGTAAAATGACTTAATATTTTGTACTAATCTTCAAACGAAGGAATCAAACCGGATTTTATTAAATATGAAAGAAAAGTTTGCAAGAAAATCAAACTGGCAGAAAAATCGAGTAGTTGAAACGGTGTTGATCCGAAGAAGATCTGAAGTTTCACCAGATGTTTTCTAACTTGTCAGATGGGGGCGCTACAGGTCACATGTGTAACTGTCTGCCTGTCTGTCTGTCTGAGGCATAATTAAAGCTGGACTGTCCCTCTGTGTTCCAGGTGAGGTTGAAGGTCGTCCGCCTCTCTGCGAGCTGATTGGTGGATTCTGCAGAGTTCCTGGAACATGTGACCTGGGGTCCGTTTCACAAAGCTGGTTCAACAAACTCTGAGGCCCCGTTTACACGTACACGGTTATTTTTAGAAACGGACATTTCACCCTCTCCGTTTTCAAAAATATTTCTGTGCACACGTATCCGTTTACAGAAAACTTTGCGTTTACACGAACCCGTGTATGTCTGCTGCGAATCCATGATCACCATAGCAACATGTAAACACAGGTCGCACTTTTGACGCGAGTGCGAGTTCTGTCGCATACTGTGACGTCTACTGCCTGCGTTTTCTCCGTTTTGCTCCGTTTACATGCAAACGTGCAACCGGAGTTTTCCAAGATCTCCACTCTGGCCGGAGTTTTTAAAAAGCATCGTTTTCAGAGGCGAATTCTCCGTTTGTGTGCAAACGAAGGGATATTTCTCCGTTTCTAAAAATAACCGTGTACGTGATAACGGGGCCTTAGTGTGACCCTGAACTCTGAGCTGATCTACTTTGTCTGTGTGTTAAGAGCAGAGCTGGAGTCAGTCATGTGATTAGCCTAGCTTAGCATAAAGACCTGAGACTGTGAGGAAACAACTGTTCAAAGATAAAGACTATAAATACACCTGTCAACACCTCTAAACTGTTTCCCTCCAAATATATCAACAAGTTTTACCACATTTCAAGGAAATAAGCAAAAGAAAACACTAACAAACACTAATGAACACTAATGAATGCTAATGAATGCTAATGAATGCTAATGACATTACATGGTTGTTTTCAGACGTTTACTGTGAGGAGATTTTGAGTAAATTCAGATTAAATGAGATAATGTTCCCCTGCAGGTTCTTCAGCTCCGCGGCTCCGTGTCCCGACGGATTAACGTGAGTCGTCAGAGTTCATATGATGTGTTAGCATTAGCATTAGCATTAGCATTAGCATGATTAGCTCCTCATGTTTCTCACTGTAACTCTCGACTATCTGCTGTGTTTCTCAGATGCTGCAGTTCGTTTTAAATGATGGACGACGGATCAGTGACATCATCAATAAACAATAATCATGAATTTATTCTTATTTACATTCAATAGATTTATTCATATTAGTTAATAAACAAAACAAACATTAGCTGAGCAGATCTTTGGACTGAGATGTTACATCATAAA
>JAJHUR010137172.1:0-15028 GCA_027495735.1 Lutjanus campechanus | reverse complement strand
TGTGTTGTTTGGTAGCTAAAAGCTGAAATAAAAGTTGCATGGTTTGCTAGTTAGCCAGAAAGAAAAAACCCTTATGTTGTTTGCTAGCTAGTGAAAAAGTTAACAAAACATTGCATTGTTTGCTACCGAGCTAAAAAGTAAAATAAAAGTTATATGTTTGTGAGCTAAAATCAAACAAAAAAAGACATTATATTGTTTGTTAGCTAGTTAACTAGAAAAATAATAGTTACATTGCTACCTAACTAAAAGAAAGAAAAAACTTATTGTTCACATTGGCCTATATTATTTGCTAGCTAACTAAAATGTTAAATAAAAGTTATGTTGTTTGCTAGTAAGCAACAAAAGAGAGAAAAAAGCCTTATATTGTTTGCTAGCAAGCTAAAAAGCTAAAAAGTTAAAAAATTAAAAGTTAAAAAGTTCTGGTTAGCCTTGTTCGTGATGGCTCATCAGCAAATTATTTCACTCAAACCATCTTAAAAATGCAGCTATTTCACAATTTCACAATTTTTAGTTTAACATTTTGTTACAATAGATTTAAATTGAATCTAGACTCAGAATAAAAGAGCTATTCTGAAGTTTAAAGAGCAGTGTAAATTTAATCTCTTAATTTTAAAATAGCTTTAAAGTTTGGCACAACATAAATTAAAGTTAAACCGTGATTAAATTTGGGTTAAAAAATCATCCTTGTTGGTCCAACCCAGCGTTTGTGGTACAGAGAAGAAAATGTTACAATCAAAGTGTTTTTTTTCAAGGAATTAGTAGTTTAAATGGCAGAACATCAGATTATTATGTTTTTTAGTTGCTCTAATCAGTTGTGCCCCCAGGCTGAACGATTTCTTATCATTACTGACATAAAATTTAAAGATATAGCATGCATGTTCATATAGCATGAACTCCATGCTGAGAAAATAAATGTGAAACCACACGAACATGGATTTTTTCCTAGTTGAGGATGTTATTAAGAGGCCGCATTTGTGCCACAAAATGCTCAAAAACAGATGTGTGTTAGCATGTCAATACAGCCCGAGTCCGATGGGAAACATGTCAGGTTTATGCTGAGTGTGTAAATGTAACCAGTGACATTTGCGTGCAGTCAGAGTGCAGTCGTTTGTCATTTGACTTTGCTGGAGGTTTTTGGTCCGGTCCAGGAATGTATAGGAGGCCCCGTATGGTGACATCACCCTCCTCCGTACGACTCCCCGGAGCTGAAATGATGACCGAGACCAAATATTCTGCTCATGACCTGCTGGTGCGTCAATGAAGAGCTCAAAACACACAATGATGCAATTAGTTGTAAGCAGTGGCAACAACTCGCAGCACAAGTGGGAACACGGTTCTTATAATGTAACCCAATTTATGGGTGATTTATTGATCAACACTTAACTAGATCTCACTGTCTGTATTGAACAATGTTCAACTGGAGATGCTTTCAATCTTGTCTGTGCACAAATGTTTGTGTTGGTCTTAATATGAGGTGTGGTCAGTCACATTGTTGTTGGTACATGGCTAGATGAGGCAGTAGAAAGCGATTACACAATTGACCAACAAAAATCCCCGAAAAAAGACGTCTGGATGGCAGTTTATGTTGCTCCAAAACCTGTACATGCCTCCCAGCATTAATTCTCATATGGGAGCCATGATGCTGGAACAATCTGGTTGATCCTTTTTCCTCTTTAGCCCGGAGGTCATGACGTCCATGATTTGCGAAAACAATCTGAAACGTGGACTCGTCAGACCACAGCACACTTTTCCACTTTGCGTCAGTCCATCTCAGATGAGCTCGGATCCAGAGAAGTCTGCAGAGTGTCTGGATGTTGTTGATATATGTCTTTCTCTCTGCACGGTCGAGTCTTTTTGTAGATTTGTAGATGCAGAGACAAACTGTGTTTACTGACTACGGTTTTCCAAAGTGGGTTTGTAATGCGGTTTTTAATGCAGTGATGTCTGAGGGGTCAAAGGTCACAGACATAAAATGTTAGTTTTCAGCCTTGCCCCTTATGTGGAGAGATTTATCTGGATTCTCTGAATCTTTTGTTGGTCCCATCACAACCTTTTTGGAAACGTGCTGCAGACATATTCAGAATAAGTTTTTCAGTTTGAACATTAAAATTCTTGTCTTTGTGCTGTATTCAAGTGAATATAGGCCAAAAAAGGGTTTGTAAATCATTGCATTCTGTATTTATTTGCATTTTTCTCAACTTTTTTGGAACCAGGCTTGTAGTAATAAAGAAAAATGTAGTAAATTTGTTCCTAATATATTAATGTAAACACTCTTCTTCTAGTGTTCGGATGGTCGACTCTTTTCTCTTTCCACAGTGTAGTTTTTTACAGCAGGTGCAGCTGCAGCTTCTCAGACGAAAAGTCATTTTGTAGTTAAAAAATCTATAAAAGTAACTAATTATAAACGAAAAGCAGATTTATTTTTCAGCTACAAAGGAAAGAGGTAACAAATACCGATGGTGCTAACACCCTGTAACCATGATGCAAAGCAGTGGTGACATGTGTGTCTTCAGTGACCACAGATGTATGTCGGCATGTGGAGTTCACAGAATGACTCTGCAGTGGTGGTCTCTGTGTGTGTGTGTGTGTGTGTGTGTGTGTCAGTGCTGTGGTGGTCTGAACCCTGAGCTGGCTCCCTCCCAGCAGCTCCGAGGCAGAGGCGAGCCCCTCTGCCAGGCCGGGCCCCACTGTGGGAAACAGCCTCTGTGTTATTGTACGCGCAATGAATTGCTGATGACGCATTTGTTTATGCGCTTGCTCAAATAATGGGAACATTAAATATTTGGCCTGAATAATAATAATCCATTTCCTCGCCACCACAGAAATATGACTAATCGTATGGAAATTAAAAAATAAGCAAACATGCCGTCAAACGATTGTATTTTGTGGATATGATGAAGATTTGTCTGCACACACCCTTCATGGTGAACATTACCTCAGATTTATGCGCCATTGAGGGGCTCCGCCCTTTACAAGAGGGCAGCCGCACATTCCTTTGGAAAATCATTACGTTGTGAGAATGATTGGAAATTCAGCGACGCTGTTTTGCATTTAAAGGGACAGTTCTGGATTTTTTAAACAAATATAACAGACACTTTAAGAGAATGATGATGTATGAGGGTCACTGTTACAAAACCTGAACGAGAAGTGCAATACAGTATATGTGAGCTAAACACTATTAATTGAGTACGGAAAGAACAATTAGCAACACTTGCTTCTCTCATGCACATAACACCACCACTCAGCTCAAGTCAATATGTCTGCCACCACAGGCCTGCAGTGGGCTCTCTAAAAAATTGGTATTTCACCGGGAGCGGGAGCATTTTTAATCTAATCTTTACCATAAACATACAGGAGACCTCTTGCCTGGTTGTAACTTCAAACAGGGATGATTTTTAATTTTTGCTTGTGATCAACAGTTGGCTCATTGTGCTGCTGCACATGCGCAACCGCGACTAACTTCAGACTTCTCTGAAGATTTTCGAATGATGTTTACCTGAATGTGGATGAATTCTCATTTTCAAAGTCCCCTGGGAAACAAAAACCTCTGACCTGCAACCTACACGCTGAAAATGGCAAATTAGCGCCTGGGATGCTAATGGTACGAACATAAACAAGCTCCTGTGTTCTGTGAGGTAAAATCACAGATTTTTGACAAAAGATTCTGGTTGCTTTGGAGAGAGCGATATTTACCTTATTTAACGTCAGGTTCCTGCTGAAAAAGGCTGTCTGCATTTTTGTAGCCAATCAGGTGATCTGATCACAAACAAGCCGATGAAAACCAGGACATGTGGACAAAACGCTGCAGCAATACAGGTTTGGAGTAAGGATGTTAATGATCAATCAGCATTAAGAATTTCAACCCCTAACCCTAACTAAAAATGTATAAATCGATATTTATTCAATAGAAATGGCAGTAATTGAGAAACAGATTGATTGACTGCTTTCTGCCTTTATAACTTTACTTGTAATTGAGTAAAGTTTTAGTGATGCAGCAGTACTTGTACTTGAATACAGATGGGCAGTACACTTTCCATCACTGGCTAAATACATGTACTGTCGGTAATACACCGACCATGGATAATGCCTCATGCAACCTCACTTCAAAAGACCCGAACTATCCCTTTAAATAATATATCGAAGACTCAGTTTGTCACGGCTTCGGTAAAGTATGGAAATTCTGATCAATATGAATCTTCGTTTGGCCACAGAAAGTGTTTGGCAGTGAAAATAATGCCTGGAATTAAAGGATGAATCAAACTGTGCTGCATGTGTACCCTCAGTGTCAGCATCTTTCTGTGGAAACTACAAACTCCCATGCAAATCCTTCCATCTAGCACAGAGAACTTTCCTCTCACTGTGAATCTGACCACAGAGTTGTTATTCCCTTGTGACAGATATTCCTCTGTCAAGAACGATTACACTCTCCCACAGTCATTCTCACACGCTCCTCGCCCCGCTAATGCAGTGGGAGAAAATTCTGAACTAAAAGCCAGGACATGTGAGGATCAAACACAGGAATATAAGACTATAAACATCACACGCATACGAAGGGCTCTTTATGGGCCAGCAGCTCTTGACTGACAGACAGCATGGTGGCTGGCATGTAAAACGGAGGGAGGTCAGGTCCATTCACTGACTTTCCTGTTTATATGTGGCGTGATTTGTCTAGGGCTGCGTCCGTCGGCTGAGCAGGAGGAGTGTTTATAAATGGCTGACTGGCAGTGAGGAGGAGAGGAGAGGAGGGTAAAGAGTGTTTGTGTGCAGTGACAGCGGTGCAAAGATGAGAAGAATAGCAGGTTGACCGACATGGTGTAAGGTTTACAAACAGTGAAGCAGGGTGGGAGGGGGAAATGTATGTAAGCAGGAAGGCCACCTAAGCAGACCAAAGTTGTGCTTTCATCAAAATGTTGGACAAGTTTGAAACCAATTTTTGAAATTTTGGCAAAATAAAATGTGAATCAGTGCATGTTTCCATCAACAACCATTATGTTCAGGGCCGTAAATGGAAACGCTGAGTTCCTCGATGCGCCAACCACCTCAGAAAAAATTTAATCGGACATCAAAAGGCTTTCTACAAATTACATATTTTATTTACAAAACCTGATGAATTCAAAGCTTAAATAAAACAATCTATTTTTTCATGTTCAAAGCCTCCGTTGAGGTGGCCATTAAGAGCTGTGGTCAGAGGATGAACTGCGCTTCTTGCGGCGGCCACCTACGAGCCTGCTGGTGGACACCAGCAGTGAAAGAAGCTGGAAAAAGAGACCTTTCAGGCCTCAAGGAAGTTTTGGCAAACCATTTGATGACTCAGGAAGGGAAAGCAGGAATTGGCCCAGGCTGTGTTCAGCCAAAGAGGGGAACTGCTGACCTGGACTGGGGATGTTGGCGGGTGGTGGAAGGAACACTTTGGGGAACTCCTGAACCTGACCAACGTCTTGGGTGGGTGTGTGACTCTGCCAAGGTTGCCCCTTTTCCCCAGCCTGTTTGTAATATTCATGGACAAGATATTCAGGCACAGCCGGGGCAAGGCGAGTGTCCAGTTTGGGAACCTCAGAAATGTGGCTCTGCTCTTTGCAGATGATGTGGTTCTGTTGGGTTCCTCAGACCCTTACCTTCAACATGCACTGGTTTCTCCCTCTAGGTGAGGAGCAAGTTGCTGCCCCAAGCAAAGGAGTTCAAATATCTTTGGGTCTTTTTCATCAGTGACGTGAAAATGGAGCGTTGACAAGCAGATTGATGCACTGGACCAGTTGTGGCCAAAGCTTTCAATCAAAGTCACAACCTTCACCTATGGTCAAGAGATCGACCGAAAGAATGAGACCACGGATACAAGTGGCCACAATGAATTTTGATGCCTCCTGGATGAGTTCCTTTGGAGGTTTGCCAGGCACGTCCAACTGGGAGAAGACTCATGGGCAGATCCAGAACTCTCGGGAGGGTTTACATATCGCATCTGGCCTGGGAGTGCCTCGGGATCCCCCAGGTGGAGCTGAAAAGCATTGTTGCACAGAGGGATGAATACCCTGCTTAGCCTGCCACCACAGCAACCTGACCCCAGATAAGTGGAGGAAAATGGATGGGTGGATGTTTCTTGTCTTTTCCCTGATGGTCTAAATAAGTTGTATCAAAAGCGCAAAGACGGTCCAAAAAGTTGCTAAATCTAGCGAGAAAGTCGTCATCATCATTTTAACAACCCTGTCTGACGAAATGGGAGAGAATGAGAAAGTCTAACACAACCTCTGGCCTTAAGTGAGATTAAAATTCTTGTCCTTTCAGCTGATCATCTCTGGCAAAGCAGGCCAGGCCCAACCTGGCATGGGAATCAGATTTTTATTATCCGCATATTTGATTTGGCATAGGTTTTTATGCTGGATGCCCTTCCTAAAGAAATGCACTGGTTTGTGCATCCCCAGGGGCTTGGCAGCAACCCGGTGTTCATTGTCTTGCTCAAGGACGTTTCAGCATGTGGACAGGAGGAGGAAAGGATCAAACTGCCAACTGCTAAACCTTGTAAGGAGACGACCTGCTCTACCCAGGATTACAAGGACTGTGTGATAAAGCAGGACCAGTATTTGAGCTCCCTCATACACAGTCGGCTGCATGGAGCTAACTAGCAATTAGCGGCTAAATTAACTAACCACTAACAACAAGTAAACGTTTGTCCATCAGAAAAATCTTTGAAAGTTGAGGCAGAGCAGCCGCAAGGACATCACAGGGAAGATCAGAGAATGTTTTCACCATAAAATATAATCCAGTTTCACCAAAATCAGTAAATAAAGTTGTGTTTTGTACAGAAATCAATGAGGATCAGCAGCCTACATTTACAAGCTCATGAGGATGAGTCATGCCCTACAGCAGGCATCAGAAAAGTTGGCCAATCAGAAGAAAGTGGGCTTTTAGGGAGGGGAGATAGGAGCTAAAACGGCTTGTTTCAGACAGACGTTGAACAGTGCGGCTGCATAAAGGGCCAGTACAAGATAAATAAAGATGTTTTTAAACTGTGAATCATACAAAGCTACTCCAGTGGAACCCCAAAATAAAAACATAACGCAGGAAATGAGCATAAAGTCTAAATAACTGCAAACCTGGCAACCCATCCTGAGCCACAGCCACCCTGATATTTATAAGTAAAACTTCCCTATAGGAAAAAATACACCTGTAGTTCATATTTTGTTAGATTAGTGACATAACTATTTGACAAATAATGTTCAAAAATACTCATGGCATTCAAAAGTGGGGTTATGTTCATTGATAACAGCTGTGCAGCTGCTTTTGTTGCCCTAAAATAAGTCAAACTTAAATATACTGTGTGTAAAAACATGAAATCAGCCAACAAAATACTCACTACATGTAAATTGTTCTGCATCCGCAGTCAAACTATTTCCCACAAGCAGAAATGCTTGAAACAACTCCTTAACAGATGTCCGGTATTTGTTTTTCCCTGCAGCTGTTATTTATCAGTAGATGGGAGTAAAACAACTCATCTTGCCTGCGTATCTTTCTCATACATCACGACTGATCAGCCTCGATCATTTCGCAGTGCAGACTGTGATGAAATACTGTAAGCCACATACAACATCCGCAGGGACAAGATCAGGTTCGGGGTTCAGACAGCCTGGAGGAATAACCAACCTGATGCATAGCGAGCAGAAAAAGTGCTTGATTCATCAAGCTTGGCCCTCGTTACAAAAACCTCTTTTCCCCAATTTCTTTTCTTGGCTTTTACTTTCAGGTGATAAATGCGCTGGAATGCGTTCTCCTCAGCCCCAGAGAGAAGAAGACGAGGACTTTAAGGGAAGAGGACTCAGGTTAAGACCTATCTCGCCAGACATTACTAATGAAATCAGTTGTCTGGGGACTTGCAATGTCAGCCTGCCTTCCGGCATTCTTATCATCACCCACACAAGACCTCCCCACCAATCAAACTGGATTCTGGAAAGGAAGTTGAAAGTGTCAAAGGCTATTAATTCTGCTGCGGCCCTCTTTGTCTGCCTCAGAATACTAATCGAGGAGTGAGACGGTGCCAACCCTCTTTATTTTATATCTTTTTTTTAGGGGTTTCTGTGAGGCAGCATGTGAATGAGGGCGTCGATTACAAGGAAAGTGAAAATCTTTGAAAGGCGAGCGTGGCTACAACTCACTGCCTAGGGGAGCGAGAACCATGTAAAACCCTGTTATTTTAAGATTCAGCCTCAGACCACCAACACAATGAGGTATTCACATGTTTAATAGCAGGTTGTTGGCACTGGTTAAGCCTTGTTTCCTCTTTAATAGTAATGATATCCTGCTCTGCACACTTTCTTTCAATGGGACTCAGGTAAAGCAAGGGTGGGGCCTTCCGTTTCATGACATATTTTGTCGAAGTGATGGCTTTCCTTTGTGCCTGTGCATATAAAGGAGCTAAAGTATACTCTTTCACGCACTTCCTACAGACACAGAACCCTTTAAAGAAACTCTATATATGTTTTACTTGAAGCACTCGCACTGTGTCTAAACACTGCTTGAAGCTACGGTGCTCTAACTGCACATGTGCTTGACTATTATCATATTACTTCAGTTTGTCATTTGCTCCAAAAAAAACTAAAACCTTACATGCTGGGGTTAGACTCATTCAGGGCATTTTGTTATCTCAATGTAGCTTTCCTCGTATGACATTAAGCATATTGCTGAGCTTTTTTTTTTCTTGGAGCAATTGTTCCCATACCACAAACTCGCTCGCATACTGCAGGCAAACATATTTGTTAGATATAGCATGTTTTGAACGCACTCCAAAGTGGGCCGTATCTATGTCAAGAGCAATTTTGCTTTGTTACTTCTACAAAGCCAATGAGGGACTCTGCAAAACACATGTGATGAACAGCCTGCTGCACTTAACCACACTCTGTGTAAGCGGACAGTGTATCTGCTGTATATCTGCATCAATCATTTTTAGATATTTTGCATGTATTCTTTCAAAGTGATATTTTTCTGTTTCCTTCCAGACATGTTTATTTTTAGAATGTAAAAATACTCTTGCTATTATTAAGATTTTATTTGACGTGATTTTGAGTCTTCCAAAAACTGAAAAAGCTGTTGGAAACTGCTCTTTCTCCCTCATTGAGAAATTCTGGATTTGGCCTCACGCCCCGTCCACCACCGCTGCTTGTCCTTCGTTGACTGATGAAAGAGCAGCGAGCATCAAGATGGCTAGCGTTAGCATTAGAGGAAATATCAGAGGAATGTACATGTTTTTGAGCCTCAGTCAGACTTGGATGAGGAGTCTGATGTGCAACAAAATCAGCAACTAGCAGACGTTCAGTAAAGAAAAGAAACAAAACACTGGCTCTAGACTTTAACTTTTTTTTTTTTTTGCAAGTTTTGCAGTGTTCTCCTACATGCTTGAAAGGGGAGAGTGAGATGAGTTTGCAATCCGTAACTTCACTGTTAGATGCCATTATTGCATAAAGGAGCCAGATAATTTTCTGAAGCATTTGTGAGCAAAACCGAAGCTAAAAGTCAAGCAATAACTGGACTCCAGTTTGTCAGGAAAAGAAAAAGGTGTCTGTGTTGTTCTGTGTCTGTCACTGATTGCTAACATGCTAGCAATAAGAACTACAATAAATGCATAAAAAGGCTTTATTACTGTGATTTTCTGTCCCATAATAGTTAAAAATTGCCTCACATGAGTGCGATATAATGGAATAAAGTGGGAAAAAAAGGTGCTCTGGATCAGCAGCGATCAAAGCTTTTCCAGCAGGCCCAGAAAGACCAAAACTTAAGTGATCCTTGTCTTTAAGTATAACATTTTCCTTTCAGCAAGACGGCACAAACCACCAGCCTTCACTGCCAGTTCTAATTAAAGAAAAACATGTCTGTCTCCAAAATGTTCTCATTGTCATTGTAATTCAGCGTTACTCATCTCCAGATCATAATGCATATTGAAGAAAAAAACCTGGCAGAAACATCAAAGCCCAATGATAGTGAAAGAATACTGTTGATGCAGACTTGGAAAACAAACACACAAATAAATGATGAAACAGGAAATCTTTGTGTATGTGTGTTTTTTTCTGCAGTTTTTTGATCTGAAATCTGACATCCTCGTGAAAGTTTTTTTTTTTTTTCCCTGCAGTTTCTGCGGTTATGTTGAAAACAAAAATCATGTGTTTAAGTGGCCGTCCTCCTTCGGGCCATGTGACCAAATGTAGCCAAGACTGAAGGCTCGGGGGTTGGTGACTAAGGAAAGACGTAATGCTTGGCATGAGGACACACACTCTTTTTACCCTTCCTCCAAATTCCCTCACTTCGGGGTGTGCTGGAGGATGAACAGGCTAAGGTGCAAACTGTTTTTGTGTGATTTAAAATGTGGTTCACAGCCTCTTTTTTCTTATTTTTCTCTTCTTCAATCATCTTCCCTGATGCTCCCCGCTGTATACTGAGTAATAAAAAGACAAAGACCGCATAAACCTCACTTGTCCCTCTTCTCTCCCAGCCATCCCTCTTGTTGTCTGGAAGCCGGACTGGGCTGAGGATGATGGGAGCGTGCTCAGCAGACCTCAGAGCGTCTTAAAAACGGACATGTGTGTAGGAGCTTTGTTCGAGCATGAGACCTCTGGCGGGGCGCGTCCGTGGTGGCGTGGGCGTTCAAAGACAACCAGGAGGTATATCAATGAAGTCATCTCTCTAACCGTAAAAATTGAGCTCCAGTTGAAAGGAATAACAGGTCAAACGCAGAGGCGAAGGAGTTGGATCGGCATAGTTCGCTTCATTTACTCCGCTCGCTCTGTTCCGATGACCTCATTTCCTCCAGGGCATCCCGCTGGACGTACCCTCCTGGACGCCGATCAACCACTCAGGGCTGAATGATAGGGTGTGATCTGAATGGGCAGATCCACGAATGTTCTGCACATCATTGTCCAGACGCAGACAGGACCATTATCCATGTTACCTGCACCTTCTTCTTTCCAGGCCGGTCCAGTCCGAGCCAGACCAGACCACACTGGACCAGACCAGGCTCTGCTCTGTCCCCGGGTGAGGAATCTGTTTTGGGGCCAGGTGGTTTGGTGAAAGGTCCTGAGAGGCTGATGTTGGCTCCTTCCTGCTTGTGTGAAGACTTCTGAAGTTTCAGTTCATTCTCAGGTTATTTTTGTTGAAATATATTCTTCTACGTCAGCGTGGTGAAGTGTTGTGAAACTGGCAAACCACAGTGAAGCATCTGTTAGGACCCGTCTTGTCGGTCTGGGACGATACACTTGTCTCCAGGTTTAATACTATCATGATACTTGCATGCTGGTTGGATATGTATTGCATTTATTGTGATTTTTCTTTGCTTTTTTAACACTAAAAGTTGAAAAAAAAGAGTTGAATTCACTCTGGAGACTGTATATCCTCAGTGATATTTCTGAAAACAATGCACTTCACAAGTCAGTCAGTCTTTCGGAGTTTTATTTCAGTATTGTTATTGCTATACTGCATATAAAAGTAGTAAATTAAATACTTTTTGAAGTAAATTTTAGCTGTTCCTGCTCATCACGCTGTTGCTATGAGAACTTTGAAACTGTGAAGTTTGAGTTTTGACACTTTGAGGTTGCTGTTGTGGCTGCAGAGCAGCAGTGTTAGCAGTTAGCAGTTAGCAGTGTGAAATCAGCAGCTGTTTGTTTGTGTCCACAGAGGACAGGAAATACAGGCCTAAAAATCAGAGCACAAGTTGCTTTATGTTAAGCATGTTAAGGAAACATGCTCTTGATCAGCTTATCATGATCGTATTACCACGATCACGATGATAATTTCTGTCAGCTCGTTAATGGGAATTCCAATTATGTGTTAGCATCGAGCTAACAGTAATCAAAAAACTGATTCAGGAATCTTTAAAGAAGAATCATAATACCTAAGAGAATCAGTTTTTTCTCGCCTCTACCATCATGTCTGCACATTTCAAAGCATCCAGCACCAAATGAGCAGCCGAACATTCTGCAGTTTTCCTTCGACATGTGTGAATATTCCAAATCTATTTTTCCATCAACACAATGTATATGATTGTGGCATAAGCGTGGCCGTGTGTCTGTGTGCAGTGTGTGTAGAGAGAAAGGAAAAGAGAGAGTGCTCAGAGCAGACAGATGTTGGCGATCAAAAGTTTAAGTTTAGCAGTGAAGTTGTCTCGTGGCAGTAAATGTACAGTTTGCCACAAATAAACACTGCAGAAGAAGTTTAAGAAGCTTCCGTGTCTTGCTTCACAGCTGCTGGGTAAAGTGAGGGGAGAGTCTTTGTGATTATAAACCTTGTGGATGTGGATAAAATTATGTTTTCAGTTCCTTTTTACTGGGCACGAACCTCACGTTTAGGCGAAAAAATAGGCTAGAACTCGAAATTCAGGTCACGTTAACGCCCGTCAGATGCAGCTGAAACGCACAGAGCTGGTGCAGACAGCTGTGTGGATTAAAATAAGAGTGTTTCTGTGGTATGAGGTATGCGAGTAAAAATCACAGCTCACTCACTTGCAGTCGAGACAGGGAGTTAGTCTCAATGTTCTGCAGAATGGCTCACTAGCTTGCTGACTGACAACGCTAATTAAGTCTTTTCAAACCATACATGCTCTTAGCATAGACGCTGCTGTAGTATCAGTTATATCACAACTGGAGAGTATTTTGTAATTTCAAGAAAAGACGGCTCAGAAGGCTTTTCTTCATGGAAAAGACATTTTCGCTTTTCTCCTGACGGGCTTTGGCAGCAGTTTTCACATCAGTCTGATTGGTTGAAGTTAACCGCTGATAGACGGTGATAGACAGATGGTTCGTCCAATCACCTGCCAAGTGTTTTTTTTTTAAAGTTCCTGTACTTTCCCAAGCAGCTTCCAAAGACAACTTCTCAGATGGTTCTGTGTAAAAAAGCATCTGGCACATCAGGTTCGTATTTATTCATTTTTAATAATATCTGGCTTTTCAGAGGCTAAATTTCCCACTCTGCTTAACGTTTGGTTCTGGCCTGGTCAAATACAACGTGTTCATCAGAGCCAGCTGTGCCTGGAAACAAGGTTGATGACAGCTGAAGTTAAAGTGGCTGTAAAACATGATGGAGCCGAGCATGACTTCAGATGTGACACCTTTCACATCACACACAGTTAATGGAGCCGTTATTAATATAAAAACAAGATTAATGCAGCTTTATTTTAAAAGAGTGGTGAGAAGTTAACATTAAAGTAAAAGGCACTCCGAGCTAAAGTCTTTATATGTAGTGAGGGTACACGCTCACAAATAAAGGTGCTAACTAGAACCGGAAAAGGTTCTCAGCTTGTCCCCACAGGAGAACCCTTTTTGGTTCCTGGTAGAAACTTTTATAAAGATTCCACCTGGAACCCTTTGAGAGATTTTTACCTTGAACCCAGCATAAAGGGTTACACCTAGAGCCATCTGTGAAAAGTTTCACCCAGAACCCACTATAAGAGGTTCTACAGAGAACTCTTCTATGGTGTAATGGTCGCACCCAGAACCTGGGGGCGTCTATCCAAAACCTTTCCATCTTCTAAGGGTCCCAAGGGGGGTTCTACCAAGCTCTTTTACAGTATATTCCAAGGGTTTAATCCAGAACCCACCAAGGAGTTCCCACCAAGAACCTGTTCATATTTCAAGGGTTTAATGTAGAATCCACCTACAGGGTTCTACTGAGAACCATTATATATTCCAAGGGTTTTATCTAGAACCCGCTAAGGAGTTTCCACCAAAAACTTTTTTATATTTCAACAGTTTCATCTAGAACCCACCCATGGAGTTCTACCAAGAAACATTTTATATTCCAAGGTTTAATCTAGAACCCACCCAGGAGGTTCCACCACATGCCTTTTCATATTTCGAGGGCTTTATCTAGCGTTCTATTAAGAACTCTTAATATTCCCAGAACCAAGTGCCACAGGGTTCTATCACGAACCTACTTATATTCCAAGGGGTTTATCTAGAACCCAGCCACAGGGTTCTACCAAGAATTCATTTATATTCCAAGGGTTTTATCTAGAACCCACCCAGGGGGTTCCACGGAGAACCCTCGTATATTCCAAGAGTTTTATCTAGAACTCATCCACAGGGTTCTACTGAGAGCGCATTTATATTCCAAGGAGTTTATCTAGAACCCAGCCACAGGGTTCAACCAAGAACTCATTTATATACCAAGAATTTTATCTAGAACCCACCCAGGGGCCTCCACAGAGAACCCTTTTATATTACAGTACAAAGAACCCTTGACTAAAAAGTTCTTCAAGGCTTTCAACAACCCTTAAAAACAAACTACTTCTTCTTAAAAAAAAAAGGGTTCTACAGAAGCAAAAGGTTCTTGGTAGAACCTCAGCCCTTCAGGGAGAACCCATTATTTCTCAGAGTGTTGTGTAGAAGGAGCTGCAGCTGAGGACGTCGGAGGGCCCATGTTAAAGTGTTGTTTCTGGTTCTTGCGGGATCGTTTCCAGAACTCTTGAATGCTTCGCTGCAGCTCCGTGTATGGAGGCATCACACCGCTGTCACAGCCCTTTTGTCAGCCAGTAGAACAGATTAAATCCTGCTCCGCCCAAGTTCTACAGCAATCAAAATACTTTTTTTTTTAAAAGGAAGAAACAGGTTCCCTCACTCTCTCTTTCATTCTTTCTTTCTGTTTCTCACATCTCTGTTATCTCCACTGATCTTCACCACCTGTTACCTGACACACATTGGCCCTCAGCCACAAAGCGCTGCTTTTCGGGACCGGGACAATAGGCCGGCCTATGAGGAGCTGCTAAATCCATAGGGTGGCGTGGCTGCGAGTTTACAGTCAGCTATTGTTGGCCGACACAATACAGAAGCACATCCCCTCCTTTACAGTATTATGGCAATTGTGCTCTAAACAGCCATTCTGGGGCTATTCCATGCGCCGAGGTGATTTCCGCTTGCAGAGTATCGTTTTTCAGCTTATTGATGTCTCGTTTTGTTATTGGAGGCTTTCACGCAGAAGGTCAATGGTTCTTTTGGAACAGGTTGTCCTGTGTGTGTGTGTGTGTGTGTGTGTGTGTGTGTGTCTGTGTGTGTGTGAGAAT